>MU847533.1:0-65599 GCA_032690845.1 Eleusine coracana subsp. coracana
AAAAAGGAGACCAATAACCTAAAACGAGCATAACCTTTGCATCCGTTGTCCGATCGGGCATACTTTTTTTTTCTAGAAAGCTTGCAGCGAGGCCAACACTGACAAAAAGGGAAATTCAAAGAGTAGAATAGTATATAATTTTTTACAAAATAAATACTTTCCTATGGTGAGATACCGCCCCGACTACCTCCTATTGATAGCACGTTACATTCAATACAACATCGAACTCCATCGCGGTGGAGTACTCGCCCATCGTATCATGAACCTGTGCCTAGACTCTCGAGTTTATGGGTACACGAGGAACCATGGAAGGTAACCCACATCCCTCAGCCATGCGGTTCAGCACACCGTGGGTGTAAGCACACAAAAAATAAGACCTATAACCTAAAACGAGCGTAACTTGTGCATTCGTTAGTCATTCGGGCATACTTTTTTCTAGAAAGCTTGCGGCAAGGCCAACACCGACAAAAAGAAAAATTCAAAGAGTAGAATAGTATATAATATTATTAAAAATAATACTTCCCTATGGTCGAGATACCGCCTCGAGTACCTCCTACTACTAGCATGTTACATTCAATACAACATTGAATTCCATCACGGTGGAGGATGAACCGCGCCTAGACTACCGTATTTATGGGTACACAAGGAACCATGGAAGGTAACCCACATCAATCGGGCACACGGTTCATCACACCGTGGATGTAAGCACATGAAAAATGAGACTAATAACCTAAAACGAGGATAACTTTTGCATCCGTTGTCCGATCGGGGCATACTTTTTTTTTGAGAAAGCTTGCAATGAGGCCAACACCGAAAAAAGCGAAATTCAAAGAGTAGAATAGTATATAATTTTTTACAAAATACATACTTCCCTATGGTTGAGATACCGCCCCGAATACCTCCTACTACCAGCATGTTACAGTCAATACAGCATCGAACTCCATCGCGGTAGAGGACTCGCCCACCGTATCACGAACCGCGCCTAGACTCTAGAGTTTATGGGTACACAAGGAACCATGGAAGGTAACCCACATCCCTCGGCCACACGGTTCAGCACACTGTGGGTGTAAGCACATGAAAAATAAGACCTATAACCTAAAATGAGCGTAACTTTTGCATCTGTTGTCCGTTTGGGGCATACTTTTTTCCTATAAAGTTTGCGGTGAGGCCAACATCGACAAAAAGCAAAATTCAAAGAGTATAATAGTATATAACTTTATTAAAAATAAATACTTCCCTATGGTCGAGATATCGCCCCGAGTACCTCCTACTACTAGCATATTACATTCAATACAACATTGAACTCCATCGCGGTGGAGGACTCGCCCACCATATCATGAACCGCGCCTAGACTACTGCATTTATGGGTACACAAGGAACCATAGAAGGTAACCCACATCAATCGGGCACACGGTTCATCACACCGTGGATGTAAGCACACGAAAAAGGAGACCAATAACCTAAAACGAGCATAACTTTTGCATCCGTTGTCCGATCGGGCCATACTTTTTTTTTCTAGAAAGCTTGCAGCCAGGCCAACACTGACAAAAAGGGAAATTCAAAGTGTAGAATAGTATATAATTTTTTACAAAATAAATACTTCCCTATGGTTGAGATACCGCCAAGAATACCTCCAACTGATAGCATGTTACATTCAGTACAACATCGAACTCCATCGCGGTGGAGTACTCGCCCACCGTATCATGAACCGTGCCTAGACTCTCGAATTTATGGGTACACAAGGAACCATGGAAGGTAACCCATATCCCTCGGCCACGCGGTTCAGCACAACGTGGGTGTAAGCACACGAAAAATAAGACCTATAACCTAAAATGAGCGTAACTTTTGCATTCGTTATCCATTTGGTGCATACTTTTTTTCTAGAAAGCTTGCGGCAAGGCAACACCGACAAAAAGCAAAATTCAAAGAGTAGAATAGTATATAATATTATTAAAAATAAATACTTCCCTATGGTTGAGATACCGCCCCGAGTACCTCCTACTGCTAGCATGTTACATTCAATACAACATCGAACTCCATCGTGGTGGAGGACTCGCCCACCATATGATGAACCGTACCTAGACTACCGCATTTATGGGTACACAAGGAACCATGGAAGTTAACCCACATCAATCAGGCACGCGGTTCATCACACCGTGGATGTAAGCACACAAAAAAGGAGACCAATAACCTAAAACGAGGATAACTTTTGCATCCGTTGTCCGATCGGGGCATACTTTTTTTTTTGAGAAAGCTTGCAGCAAGGCCAACACCGAAAAAAGAAAAATTCAAAGAGTAGAATAGTATATAATTTTTTACAAAATACATAATTCCCTATGGTTGAGATACCACTCCGAATACCTCCTACTACCAGCATGTTACAGTCAATACAGCATCGAACTCCATCGCGGTAGAGGACTCGCCCACCGTATCGTGAACCGCGCGTAGACTCTAGAGTTTATGGGTACACAAGGAACCATGGAAGGTAACCCACATCCCTCGGCCACGCGGTTCAGCACATTATGGGTGTAAGCACACGAAAAATGCGACCTATAACCTAAAATGAGCGTAACTTTTGCATCTGCTGTCCGTTCGGGGCATACTTCTTTTCTAGAAAGTTTGCGGTGAGGCCAACACCGACAAAAAGCAAAATTCAAAGAGTAGAATAGTATATAACTTTATTAAAAATAAATACTTCGCTATGGTCGAGATATCGCCCCGAGTACCTCCTACTACTAGCATGTTACATTCAATACAACATTGAACTCCATCGCGGTGGAGGACTCGCCCACCATATCATGAACCGCGCCTAGACTACTGCATTTATGGGTACACAAGGAACCATAGAAGGTAACCCACATCAATCGGGCACATGGTTCATCACACCGTGGATGTAAGCACACGAAAAAGGAGACCAATAACCTAAAACGAGCATAACCTTTGCATCCGTTGTCCGATCGGGCCATACTTTTTTTTTCTAGAAAGCTTGCAGCAAGGCCAACACTGACAAAAAGGGAAATTCAAAGAGTAGAATAGTATATAATTTTTTACAAAATAAATACTTCCCTATGGTTGAGATACCGCCCCGACTACCTCCTACTGATAGCACGTTACATTCAATACAACATCGAACTCCATCGCGGTGGAGTACTCGCCCATCGTATCATGAACCGTGCCTAGACTCTCGAGTTTATGGGTACACGAGAAACCATGGAAGGTAACCCACATCCCTCAGCCATGCGGTTCAGCACACCGTGGGTGTAAGCACACAAAAAATAAGACCTATAACCTAAAACGAGCGTAACTTGTGCATTCGTTATCCATTCGGGGCATACTTTTTTTCTAGAAAGCTTGCGGCAAGGCCAACACCGACAAAAAGAAAAATTCAAAGAGTAGAATAGTATATAATATTATTAAAAATAAATACTTCCCTATGGTCGAGATACCGCCTCGAGTACCTCCTACTACTAGCATGTTACATTCAATACAACATTGAATTCCATCACGGTGGAGGATGAACCGCGCCTAGACTACCGTATTTATGGGTACACAAGGAACCATGGAAGGTAACCCACATCAATCGGGCACACGGTTCATCACACCGTGGATGTAAGCACATGAAAAATGAGACTAATAACCTAAAACGAGGATAACTTTTGCATCCGTTGTCCGATCGGGGCAAACTTTTTTTTTGAGAAAGCTTGCAATGAGGCCAATACTGAAAAAAGCGAAATTCAAAGAGTAGAATAGTATATAATTTTTTATAAAATACATACTTCCCTATGGTTGAGATACCGCCCCGAATACCTCCTACTGCCAGCATGTTAGAGTCAATACAGCATCGAACTCCATCGCGGTAGAGGACTCGCCCACCGTATCACGAACCGCGCCTAGACTCTAGAGTTTATGGGTACACAAGGAACCATGGAAGGTAACCCACATCCCTCGGCCACGCGGTTCAGCACACTGTGAGTGTAAGCACATGAAAAATAAGACCTATAACCTAAAATGAGCGTAACTTTTGCATCTGTTGTCCGTTTGGGGCATACTTTTTTCCTATAAAGTGTGCGGTGAGGCCAACATCGACAAAAAGCAAAATTCAAAGAGTAGAATAGTATATAACTTTATTAAAAATAAATACTTCACTATGGTCGAGATATCCCCCCGAGTACCTCCTACTACTAGCATGTTACATTCGATACAACATCGAACTCCATCGCGGTGGAGCACTCGCCCACCTTATCATGAACCGCGCCTTGACTACTACATTTATGGGTATACAAGGAACCATGGAAGGTAACCCACATCAATCGGGCACGCGGTTCATCACACCGTGGATGTAAGCACACGAAAAAGGAGACTAATAACCTAAAACGACCATAACTTTTGCATCCATTGTCCGATCGGGGCATACCTATTTTTTTTACAAAGCTTGCAGCGAGGCCAACACTGACAAAAAGGGAAATTCAAAGAGTAGACTAGTATATAATTTTTTACAAAATAAATACTTCCCTATGGTTGAGATACCACCCCGAATACCTCCTACTGCCAGCATGTTAGATTCAATACAACATCGAACTCCATCGCGGTGGAGTACTCGCCCACCGTATCATGAACCGATCCTAGACTCTCGAGTTTATGGGTACACAAGGAACCATGGAAGGTAACCCACATCCCTCGGCCACACGGTTCAGCACACTGTGGGTGTAAGCACATGAAAAAATGAGACCAATAACCTAAAATGAGCGTAACTTTTGCATCTATTGTCCGTTCGGGGCATACTTCTTTTCTACAAAGTTTGCGGTGAGGCCGACACCGACAAAAAGCAAAATCCAAAGAGTAGAAGAGAACATAATTTTATTAAAAATAAATACTTCCCTATGGTTGAGATACCGCCCCGAGTACCTCCTACTACTAGCATGTTATATTCAATACAACATCAAACTCCATCGCGGTGGAGGACTCGCCCCCCATATCATGAACTGCACCTAGACTACCGTACTTATGGGTACACAAGGAACCATGGAAGGTAACCCACATCGATCGGTCATGCGGTTCATCACACAGTGGATGGAAGCATACGAAAAACGAGACCAATAACCTAAAACGAGCATAACTTTTGCATCCGTTGTCCGATCGGGCCATACTTTTTTTTTCTAAAAAGCTTGCAGCGAGGCCAACACTGACAAAAAGTGAAATTCAAAGAGTAGAATAGTATATAATTTTTTACAAAATAAATACTTCCCTATGGTTGAGATACCGCCCCGAATACCTCCTACTGATAGCATGTTACATTCAATACAGCATCGAACTCCATCGCGGTGGAGTACTCGCCCACCGTATCATGAACGATGCCTAGACTCTCCAGTTTATAGGTACACAAGGAACCATGGAAGGTAACCCACATCCCTCGGCCACGTGGTTCAGCACACTGTGGGTGTAAGCACACGAAAAATGAGACCAATAATATAAAATGAGCGTAACTTTTGCATCTATTGTCCGTTCGGGGCATACTTTTTTTCTAGAAAGTTTGCGGTGAGGCCAACATCGACAAAAAGCAAAATTCAAAGAGTAGAATAGTATATAAATTTATTAAAAATAAATACTTCCCTATGGTCGAGATATTGCCCCGAGTACCTCCTACTACTAGCTTCATACTTCCCTATGGTTGAGATACCACGCCGAATACCTCCTACTACCAGCATGTTACAGTCAATACAGCATCGAACTCCATCGCGGTAGAGGACTCGCCCACCGTATCATGAACCGCGCGTAGACTCTAGAGTTTATGGTACACAAGGAACCATGGAAGGTAACCCACATCCCTCGGCCACGCGGTTCAGCACACTGTGGGTGTAAGCACACGAAAAATGCGACCTATAACCTAAAATGAGCGTAACTTTTGCATCTGCTGTCCGTTTGGGGCATACTTCTTTTCTAGAAAGTTTGCGGTGAGGCCAACATCGACAAAAAGCAAAATTCAAAGAGTAGAATAGTATATAACTTTATTAAAAATAAATACTTCCCTATGGTCGAGATATCGCCCCGAGTACCTCCTACTACTAGCATATTACATTCAATACAACATTGAACTCCATCGCGGTGGAGGACTCGCCCACCATATCATGAACCGCGCCTAGACTACTGCATTTATGGGTACACAAGGAACCATAGAAGGTAACCCACATCAATCGGGCACACGGTTCATCACACCATGGATGGAAGCACACGAAAAAGGAGACCAATAACCTAAAACGAGCATAACTTTTGCATCCGTTGTCCGGTCGGGCCATACTTTTTTTTTTCTAGAAAGCTTGCAGCGAGGCCAACACTGACAAAAAGTGAAATTCAAAGTGTAGAATAGTATATAATTTTTTACAAAATAAATACTTCCCTATGGTTGAGATACCGCCCCGACTACCTCCTACTGATAGCACGTTACATTCAATACAGCATCGAACTCCATCGCGGTGGAGTACTCGCCCATCGTATCATGAACCGTGCCTAGACTCTCGAGTTTATGGGTACACGAGGAACCATGGAAGGTAACCCACATCCCTCAGCCATGCGGTTCAGCACACCGTGGGTGTAAGCACACAAAAAATAAGACCTATAACCTAAAACGAGCGTAACTTGTGCATTCGTTATCCATTCGGGGCATACTTTTTTTCTAGAAAGCTTGCGGCAAGGCCAACACCAACAAAAAGAAAAATTCAAAGAGTAGAATAGTATATAATATTATTAAAAATAAATACTTCCCTATGGTCGAGATACCGCCTCGAGTACCTCCTACTACTAGCATGTTACATTCAATACAACATTGAATTCCATCACGGTGGAGGATGAACCGCGCCTAGACTACCGTATTTATGGGTACACAAGGAACCATGGAAGGTAACCCACATCAATCGGGCACACGGTTCATCACACCGTGGATGTAAGCACATGAAAAATGAGACTAATAACCTAAAACGAGGATAACTTTTGCATCCGTTGTCCGATCGGGGCAAACTTTTTTTTTGAGAAAGCTTGCAATGAGGCCAACACCGAAAAAAGCGAAATTCAAAGAGTAGAATAGTATATAATTTTTTATAAAATACATACTTCCCTATGGTTGAGATACCGCCCCGAATACCTCCTACTGCCAGCATGTTAGAGTCAATACAGCATCGAACTCCATCGCGGTAGAGGACTCGCCCACCGTATCACGAACCGCGCCTAGACTCTAGAGTTTATGGGTACACAAGGAACCATGGAAGGTAACCCACATCCCTCGGCCACGCGGTTCAGCACACTGTGGGTGTAAGCACATAAAAAATAAGACCTATAACCTAAAATGAGCGTAACTTTTGCATCTGTTGTCCGTTTGGGGCATACTTTTTTCCTATAAAGTGTGCGGTGAGGCCAACATCGACAAAAAGCAAAATTCAAAGAGTAGAATAGTATATAACTTTATTAAAAATAAATACTTCCCTATGGTCGAGATATCGCCCCGAGTACCTCCTACTACTAGCATGTTACATTCGATACAACATCGAACTCCATCGCGGTGGAGCACTCGCCCACCTTATCATGAACCGCGCCTTGACTACTACATTTATGGGTATACAAGGAACCATGGAAGGTAACCCACATCAATCGGGCACGCGGTTCATCACACCGTGGATGTAAGCACACGAAAAAGGAGACTAATAACCTAAAACGAGCATAACTTTTGCATCCATTGTCCGATCGGGGCATACCTATTTTTTTTACAAAGCTTGCAGCGAGGCCAACACTGACAAAAAGTGAAATTCAAAGAGTAGAATAGTATATAATTGTTTACAAAATAAATACTTCCCTATGGTTGAGATACCGCCCCGAATACCTCCTACTGATAGCATGTTACATTCAATACAGCATCGAACTCCATCGCGGTGGAGTACTCGCCCACCGTATCATGAACGATGCCTAGACTCTCCAGTTTATAGGTACACAAGGAACCATGGAAGGTAACCCACATCCCTCAGCCACGTGGTTCAGCACACTGTGGGTGTAAGCACACGAAAAATGAG
Organism: Eleusine coracana subsp. coracana; assembly: GCA_032690845.1. Lineage (NCBI taxonomy): Eukaryota > Viridiplantae > Streptophyta > Magnoliopsida > Poales > Poaceae > Eleusine > Eleusine coracana. Next base: position 8,055 of record MU847533.1, read on the forward strand.
ACCAATAATATAAAATGAGCGTAACTTTTGCATCTATTGTCCGTTCGGGGCATACTTTTTTTCTAGAAAGTTTGCGGTGAGGCCAACATCGACAAAAAGCAAAATTCAAAGAGTAGAATAGTATATAAATTTATTAAAAATAAATACTTCCCTATGGTCGAGATATTGCCCCGAGTACCTCCTACTACTAGCTTCATACTTCCCTATGGTCGAGATATCGCCCCGAGTACCTCCTACTACTAGCATGTTACATTCGATACAACATCCAACTCCATCGCGGTGGAGGACTCGCCCACCATATCATGAACCGCGCCTTGACTACTGCATTTATGGGTACACAAGGAACCATGGAAGGTAACCCACATCCCTCGGCCACGCGGTTCAGCACACTATGGGTGTAAGCACACGAAAAATGCGACCTATAACCTAAAATGAGCGTAACTTTTGCATCTGCTGTCCGTTCGGGGCATACTTCTTTTCTAGAAAGTTTGCGGTGAGGCCAACACCGACAAAAAGCAAAATTCAAAGAGTAGAATAGTATATAACTTTATTAAAAATAAATACTTCGCTATGGTCGAGATATCGCCCCGAGTACCTCCTACTACTAGCATGTTACATTCAATACAACATTGAACTCCATCGCGGTGGAGGACTCGCCCACCATATCATGAACCGCGCCTAGACTACTGCATTTATGGGTACACAAGGAACCATAGAAGGTAACCCACATCAATCGGGCACATGGTTCATCACACCGTGGATGTAAGCACATGAAAAAGGAGACCAATAACCTAAAACGAGCATAACCTTTGCATCCGTTGTCCGATCGGGCCATACTTTTTTTTTCTAGAAAGCTTGCAGCAAGGCCAACACTGACAAAAAGGGAAATTCAAAGAGTAGAATAGTATATAATTTTTTACAAAATAAATACTTCCCTATGGTTGAGATACCGCCCCGACTACCTCCTACTGATAGCACGTTACATTCAATACAACATCGAACTCCATCGCGGTGGAGTACTCGCCCATCGTATCATGAACCGTGCCTAGACTCTCGAGTTTATGGGTACACGAGGAACCATGGAAGGTAACCCACATCCCTCAGCCATGCGGTTCAGCACACCGTGGGTGTAAGCACACAAAAAATAAGACCTATAACCTAAAACGAGCGTAACTTGTGCATTCGTTATCCATTCGGGGCATACTTTTTTTCTAGAAAGCTTGCGGCAAGGCCAACACCGACAAAAAGAAAAATTCAAAGAGTAGAATAGTATATAATATTATTAAAAATAAATACTTCCCTATGGTCGAGATACCGCCTCGAGTACCTCCTACTACTAGCATGTTACATTCAATACAACATTGAATTCCATCACGGTGGAGGATGAACCGCGCCTAGACTACCGTATTTATGGGTACACAAGGAACCATGGAAGGTAACCCACATCAATCGGGCACACGGTTCATCACACCGTGGATGTAAGCACATGAAAAATGAGACTAATAACCTAAAACGAGGATAACTTTTGCATCCGTTGTCCGATCGGGGCAAACTTTTTTTTTGAGAAAGCTTGCAATGAGGCCAACACCGAAAAAAGCGAAATTCAAAGAGTAGAATAGTATATAATTTTTGATAAAATACATACTTCCCTATGGTTGAGATACCGCCCCGAATACCTCCTACTGCCAGCATGTTAGAGTCAATACAGCATCGAACTCCATCGCGGTAGAGGACTCGCCCACCGTATCAAGAACCGCGCCTAGACTCTAGAGTTTATGGGTACACAAGGAACCATGGAAGGTAACCCACATCCCTCGGCCACGCGGTTCAGCACACTGTGGGTGTAAGCACATGAAAAATAAGACCTATAACCTAAAATGAGCGTAACTTTTGCATCTGTTGTCCGTTTGGGGCATACTTTTTTCCTATAAAGTGTGCGGTGAGGCCAACATCGACAAAAAGCAAAATTCAAAGAGTAGAATAGTATATAACTTTATTAAAAATAAATACTTCCCTATGGTCGAGATATCGCCTCGAGTACCTCCTACTACTAGCATGTTACATTCGATACAACATCGAACTCCATCGCGGTGGAGCACTCGCCCACCTTATCATGAACCGCGCCTTGACTACTACATTTATGGGTATACAAGGAACCATGGAAGGTAACCCACATCAATCGGGCACGCGGTTCATCACACCGTGGATGTAAGCACACGAAAAAGGAGACTAATAACCTAAAACGAGCATAACTTTTGCATCCATTGTCCGATCGGGGCATACCTATTTTTTTTACAAAGCTTGCAGCGTGGCCAACACTGACAAAAAGGGAAATTCAAAGAGTAGACTAGTATATAATTTTTTACAAAATAAATACTTCCCTATGGTTGAGATACCGCCCCGAATACCTCCTACTGCCAGCATGTTAGATTCAATACAACATCGAACTCCATCGCGGTGGAGTACTCGCCCACCGTATCATGAACCGATCCTAGACTCTCGAGTTTATGGGTACACAAGGAACCATGGAAGGTAACCCACATCCCTCGGCCACACGGTTCAGCACACCGTGGGTGTAAGCACACAAAAAATGAGACCTATAATCTAAAATGAGCATAACTTTTGCATCCGTTATCCATTCGGGGCATACTTTTTTTCTAGAAAGCTTGCGGTGAGGCCAACACCGACAAAAAGACAAATTCAAAGAGTAGAATAGTATATAATATTATTAAAAATAAATACTTCCCTATGGTCAAGATACCGCCCCGAGTACCTCCTACTACTAGCATGTTACATTCAATACAACATTGAATTCCATCAGGGTGGAGGATGAACCGCGCCTAGACTACCTCATTTATGGGTACACAAGGAACCATGGAAGGTAACCCACATCAATCGGGCACACGGTTCATCACACCGTGGATGTAAGCACATGAAAAAGGAGACCAATAACCTAAAACGAGGATAACTTTTGCATCCGTTGTCCGATCAGGGCATACTTTTTTTTAGAAAGCTTGCAGCGAGGGCAACACCGACAAAAAGCAAAATTCAAATAGTAGAATAGTATATAATTTTTTACAAAATAAATACTTCCCTATGGTTGAGATACCACCCTGAATACCTCCTACTACCAGCATGTTACATTCAATACACCATCGAACTCCATCGCGGTGGAGGACTCGCTCACCGTATCATGAACCATGCCTAGACTCTCCAGTTTATAGGTACACAAGGAACCATGGAAGGTAACCCACATCCCTCGGCCACACGGTTCAGCACACTGTGGGTGTAAGCACATGAAAAAATGAGACCAATAACCTAAAATGAGCGTAACTTTTGCATCTATTGTCCGTTCGGGGCATACTTCTTTTCTACAAAGTTTGTGGTGAGGCCAACACCGACAAAAAGCAAAATCCAAAGAGTAGAAGAGAACATAATTTTATTAAAAATAAATACTTCCCTATGGTTGAGATACCGCCCCGAGTACCTCCTACTACTAGCATGTTATATTCAATACAACATCAAACTCCATCGCGGTGGAGGACTCGCCCCCCATATCATGAACTGCACCTAGACTACCGTACTTATGGGTACACAAGGAACCATGGAAGGTAACCCACATCGATCGGTCATGCGGTTCATCACACGGTGGATGGAAGCATACGAAAAACGAGACCAATAACCTAAAACGAGCATAACTTTTGCATCCGTTGTCCGATCGGGCCATACTTTTTTTTTCTAGAAAACATGCAGCGAGGCCAACACTGACAAAAAGTGAAATTCAAAGAGTAGAATAGTATATAATTGTTTACAAAATAAATACTTCCCTATGGTTGAGATACCGCCCCGAATACCTCCTACTGATAGCATGTTACATTCAATACAGCATCGAACTCCATCGCGGTGGAGTACTCGCCCACCGTATCATGAACGATGCCTAGACTCTCCAGTTTATAGGTACACAAGGAACCATGGAAGGTAACCCACATCCCTCGGCCACGTGGTTCAGCACACTGTGGGTGTAAACACACAAAAAATAAGACCTATAATATAAAATGAGCGTAACTTTTGCATCTATTGTCCGTTCGGGGCATACTTTTTTTCTAGAAAGTTTGCGGTGAGGCCAACATCGACAAAAAGCAAAATTCAAAGAGTAGAATAGTATATAAATTTATTAAAAATAAATACTTCCCTATGGTCGAGATATTGCCCCGAGTACCTCCTACTACTAGCTTCATACTTCCCTATGGTCGAGATATCGCCCCGAGTACCTCCTACTACTAGCATGTTACATTCGATACAACATCCAACTCCATCGCGGTGGAGGACTCGCCCACCATATCATGAACCGCGCCTTGACTACTGCATTTATGGGTACACAAGGAACCATGGAAGGTAACCCACATCAATCGGGCACGCGGTTCATCACACCGTGGATGTAAGCACACGAAAAAGGAGACTAATAACCTAAAACGAGCATAACTTTTGCATCCGTTGTCCGATCGGGGCATACCTATTTTTTCGAGAAAGCTTGCAGCAAGGCCAACATTGACAAAAAGGGAAATTCAAAGAGTAGAATAGTATATAATTTTTTACAAAATAAATACTTCCCTATGGTTGAGATACCGCCCCGAATACCTCCTACTACTAGCATGTTACATTCTATACAACATCGAACTCCATCGCGGTGGAGTACTCGCCGACCGTATCATGAACCACGCCTAGACTCTCGAGTTTATGGGTACACAAGGAACCATGGAAGGTAACCCACATCCCTCGGCCACACGGTTTGGCACACCGTGGGTGTAAGCACACAAAAAATGAGACCTAGAATCTAAAATGAGCATAACTTTTGCATCCGTTATCCATTCGGGGCATACTTTTTTTCTAGAAAGTTTGCGGTGAGGCCAACACCGACAAAAAGCAAAATTCAAAGAGTAGAATAGTATATATCTTTATTAAAAATAAATACTTCCCTATGGTCGAGATATCGCCCCGAGTACCTACTACTACTAGCATGTTACATTCGATACAACATCGAACTCCATCGTAGTGGAGTACTCGCCCACCGTATCATGAACCGATCCTAGACTCTCGAGTTTATGGGTACACAAGGAACCATGGAAGGTAACCCACATCCCTCGGCCACACGGTTCAGCACACCGTCGGTGTAAGCACACAAAAAATGAGACCTATAATCTAAAACGAGCATAAGTTTTGCATCCGTTATCCATTCGGGGCATACTTTTTTCTAGAAAGCTTGCGGCAAGGCCAACATCGACAAAAAGCAAAATTCAAAGAGTAGAATAGTATATAATATTATTAAATATAAATACTTCCCTATGGTCGAGATACCGCCCCGAGTACCTCCTACTACTAGCATGTTACATTCGATACAACATCCAACTCCATCGCGGTGGAGGACTCGCCCACCATATCATGAACCGCGCCTTGACTACTGCATTTATGGGTACACAAGGAACCATGGAAGGTAACCCACATCAATCGGGCACGCGGTTCATCACACCTTGGATGTAAGCACACGAAAAAGGAGACTAATAACCTAAAACAAGCATAACTTTTGCATCCGTTGTCCGATCGGGGCATACCTATTTTTTCGAGAAAGCTTGCAGCGAGGCCAACATTGACAAAAAGGGAAATTCAAAGAGTAGAATAATATATAATTTTTTACAAAATAAATACTTCCCTATGGTTGAGATACCGCCCCGAATACCTCCTACTGCCAGCATGTTACATTCAATACAACATCGAACTCCATCGCGGTGGAGTACTCGCCCACCGTATCATGAACCACGCCTAGACTCTCGAGTTTATGGGTACACAAGGAACCATGGAAGGTAACCCACATCCCTCGGCCACACGGTTCGGCACACCGTGGGTGTAAGCACACAAAAAATGAGACCTATAATCTAAAATGAGCGTAACTTTTGCATCTGTTATCCATTCGGGGCATACTTTTTTTCTAGAAAGTTTGCAGTGAGGCCAACACCGACAAAAAGCAAAATTCAAAGAGTAGAATAGTATATAAATTTATTAAAAATAAATACTTCCCTATGGTCGAGATATTGCCCCGAGTACCTCCTACTACTAGCTTGATACTTCCCTATGGTCGAGATATCGCCCCGAGTACCTCCTACTACTAGCATGTTACATTCGATACAACATCCAACTCCATCGCGGTGGAGGACTCGCCCACCATATCATGAACCGCGCCTTGACTACTGCATTTATGGGTACACAAGGAACCATGGAAGGTAACCCACATCAATCGGGCACGCGGTTCATCACACTGTGGATGTAAGCACACGAAAAAGGAGACTAATAACCTAAAACGAGCATAACTTTTGCATCCGTTGTCCGATCGGGGCATACCTATGTTTTCGAGAAAGCTTGCAGCAAGGCCAACATTGACAAAAACGGAAATTCAAAGAGTAGAATAGTATATAATTTTTTACAAAATAAATACTTCCCTATGGTTGAGATACCGCCCCGAATACCTCCTACTACTAGCATGTTACATTCGATACAACATCGAACTCCATCGCGGTGGAGGATGAACCGCGCCTAGACTACCTCATTTATGGGTACACAAGGAACCATGGAAGGTAACCCACATCAATCGGGCACACGGTTCATCACACCGTGGATGTAAGCACATGAAAAAGGAGACCAATAACCTAAAACGAGGATAACTTTTGCTTCCGTTGTCCGATCAGGGCATACTTTTTTTTTAGAAAGCTTGCAGCGAGGGCAACACCGACAAAAAGCGAAATTCAAATAGTAGAATAGTATGTAATTTTTTACAAAATAAATACTTCCCTATGGTTGAGATACCACCCTAAATACCTCCTACTACCAGCATGTTACATTCAATACAGCATCGAACTCCATCGCGGTGGAGGACTCGCCCACCATATCATGAACCATGCCTAGACTCTCCAGTTTATAGGTACACAAGGAACCATGGAAGGTAACCCACATCCCTCGGCCACGTGGTTCAGCACACTGTGGGTGTAAGCACATGAAAAATGAGACCAATAACCTAAAATGAGCGTAACTTTTGCATCTATTGTCCGTTCGGGGCATACTTCTTTTCTACAAAGTTTGCGGTGAGGCCAACACCGACAAAAAGCAAAATTCAAAGAGTAGAATAGTATATAATTTTATTAAAAATAAATACTTCCCTATGCTTGAGATATCGCTCCGAGTACCTCCTACTACTAGGATGTTACATTCAATACAACATCGAACTCCATTGCGGTGGAGGACTCGCCCACCATATCACGAACCGTGCCTAGACTACCGCATTTATGGGTACACAAGGAACCATAGAAGGTAACCCACATCAATCGGGCACGCGGTTCATCACACCGTGGATGTAAGCACACGAAAAAGGAGACCAATAACATAAAATGAGCATAACTTTTGCATCCATTGTCCGATCGGGGCATACCTTTTTTTTCTAGAAAGCTTGCAGCGAGGCCAACGCTGACAAAAAGTGAAATTCAAAGAGTAGAATAGTATATAATTTTTTACAAAATAAATACTTCCCTATGGTTGAGATACCACCCAGAATACCTCCTACTGAAAGCATGTTACATTCATTACAACATCGAACTCCACCGCGGTGGACTACTCGCCCACCGTATCATGAACCGTGCCTAGACTCTCGAGTTTATGGGTACACACGGAACCATGGAAGGTAACCCATATCCCTCGGCCACGCGGTTCAGCACACCGTGGGTGTAAGCACACGAAAAATAAGACCTATAACCTAAAACGAGCGTAACTTTTGCATTCGTAATCCATTTGGGGCATACTTTTTTTCTAGAAAGCTTGTGGCAAGGCCAACACCGACAAAAAGCAAAATTCAAAGAGTAGAATAGTATATAATATTATTAAAAATAAATACTTCCCTATGGTTGAGATACCGCCCCGAGTACCTCCTACTGCTAGCATGTTACATTCAATACAACATCGAACTCCATCGTGGTGGAGGACTCGCCCACCATATGATGAACCGTGCCTAGACTACCGCATTTATGGGTACACAAGGAACCATGGAAGTTAACCCACATCAATCAGGCACGCGGTTCATCACACCGTGGATGTAAGCACACAAAAAAGGAGACCAATAACCCAAAACGAGGATAACTTTTGCATCCGTTGTCCGATCGGGGCATAATTTTTTTTTTGAGAAAGCTTGCAGCAAGGCCAACATCGAAAAAAGCAAAATTCAAAGAGTAGAATAGTATATAATTTTTTACAAAATACATACTTCCCTATGGTTGAGATACCACTCCGAATACCTCCTACTACCAGCATGTTACAGTCAATACAACATCGAACTCCATCGCGGTAGAGGACTCGCCCACCGTATCATGAACCGCGCGTAGACTCTAGAGTTTATGGGTACACAAGGAACCATGGAAGGTAACCCACATCCCTCGGCCACGCGGTTCAGCACACTGTGGGTGTAAGCACACGAAAAATGCGACCTATAACCTAAAATGAGCGTAACTTTTGCATCTGTTGTCCGTTCGGGGCATACTTCTTTTCTAGAAAGTTTGCGGTGAGGCCAACACCGACAAAAAGCAAAATTCAAAGAGTAGAATAGTATATAACTTTATTAAAAATAAATACTTCGCTATGGTCGAGATATCGCCCCGAGTACCTCCTACTACTAGCATGTTACATTCAATACAACATTGAACTCCATCGCGGTGGAGGACTCGCCCACCATATCATGAACCACGCCTAGACTACTGCATTTATGGGTACACAAGGAACCATAGAAGGTAACCCACATCAATCGGGCACACGGTTCATCACACCGTGGATGTAAGCACACGAAAAAGGAGACCAATAACCTAAAACGAGCATAACCTTTGCATCCGTTGTCCGATCGGGCCATACTTTTTTTTTCTAAAAAGCTTGCAGCGAGGCCAACACTGACAAAAAGGGAAATTCAAAGAGTAGAATAGTATATAATTTTTTACAAAATAAATACTTCCCTATGGTTGAGATACCGCCCCGACTACCTCCTATTGATAGCACGTTACATTCAATACAACATCGAACTCCATCGCGGTGGAGTACTCGCCCATCGTATCATGAACCGTGCCTAGACTCTCGAGTTTATGGGTACACGAGGAACCATGGAAGGTAACCCACATCCCTCAGCCATGCGGTTCAGCACACCGTGGGTGTAAGCACACAAAAAATAAGACCTATAACCTAAAACGAGCGTAACTTGTGCATTCGTTATCCATTCGGGGCATACTTTTTTTCTAGAAAGCTTGCGGCAAGGCCAACACCGACAAAAAGAAAATTCAAAGAGTAGAATAGTATATAATATTATTAAAAATAAATACTTCCCTATGGTCGAGATACCGCCTCGAGTACCTCCTACTACTAGCATGTTACATTCAATACAACATTGAATTCCATCACGGTGGAGGATGAACCGCGCCTAGACTACCGTATTTATGGGTACACAAGGAACCATGGAAGGTAACCCACATCAATCGGGCACACGGTTCATCACACCGTGGATGTAAGCACATGAAAAATGAGACTAATAACCTAAAACGAGGATAACTTTTGCATCCGTTGTCCGATCGGGGCATACTTTTTTTTTTGAGAAAGCTTGCAGCAAGGCCAACACCGAAAAAAGCAAAATTCAAAGAGTAGAATAGTATATAATTTTTTACAAAATACATACTTCCCTATGGTTGAGATACCACTCCGAATACCTCCTACTACCAGCATGTTACAGTCAATACAGCATCGAACTCCATCGCGGTAGAGGACTCGCCCACCGTATCATGAACCGCGCGTAGACTCTAGAGTTTATGGGTACACAAGGAACCATGGAAGGTAACCCACATCCCTCGGCCACGCGGTTCAGCACACTGTGGGTGTAAGCACACGAAAAATGCGACCTATAACCTAAAATGAGCGTAACTTTTGCATCTGCTGTCCGTTCGGGGCATACTTCTTTTCTAGAAAGTTTGCGGTGAGGCCAACACCGACAAAAAGCAAAATTCAAAGAGTAGAATAGTATATAACTTTATTAAAAATAAATACTTCGCTATGGTCGAGATATCGCCCTGAGTACCTCCTACTACTAGCATGTTATATTCAATACAACATTGAACTCCATCGCGGTGGAGGACTCGCCCACCATATCATGAACCGCGCCTAGACTACTGCATTTATGGGTACACAAGGAACCATAGAATGTAACCCACATCAATCGGGCACACGGTTCATCACACCGTGGATGTAAGCACACGAAAAAGGAGACCAATAACCTAAAACGAGCATAACCTTTGCATCCGTTGTCCGATCGGGCCATACTTTTTTTTTCTAAAAAGCTTGCAGCGAGGCCAACACTGACAAAAAGGGAAATTCAAAGAGTAGAATAGTATATAATTTTTTACAAAATAAATACTTCCCTATGGTTGAGATACCGCCCCGACTACCTCCTATTGATAGCACGTTACATTCAATACAACATCGAACTCCATCGCGGTGGAGTACTCGCCCATCGTATCATGAACCGTGCCTAGACTCTCGAGTTTATGGGTACACGAGGAACCATGGAAGGTAACCCACATCCCTCGGCCATGCGGTTCAGCACACCGTGGGTGTAAGCACACGAAAAATAGACCTATAACCTAAAACGAGCGTAACTTTTGCATTCGTTATCCATTCGGGGCATACTTTTTTTCTAGAAAGCTTGCGGCAAGGCCAACACCGACAAAAAGAAAATTCAAAGAGTAGAATAGTATATAATATTATTAAAAATAAATACTTCCCTATGGTCGAGATACCGCCTCGAGTACCTCCTACTACTAGCATGTTACATTCAATACAACATTGAACTCCATCGCGGTGGAGGACTCGCCCACCATATGAACCGCGCCTAGACTACCGTATTTATGGGTACACAAGGAACCATGGAAGGTAACCCACATCAATCGGGCACACGGTTCATCACACCGTGGATGTAAGCACACTGAAAAATGAGACCAATAACCTAAAACGAGGATAACTTTTGCATCCGTTGTCCGATCGGGGCATACTTTTTTTTTTGAGAAAGCTTGCAGCAAGGCCAACACCGAAAAAAGCAAAATTCAAAGAGTAGAATAGTATATAATTTTTTACAAAATACATACTTCCCTATGGTTGAGATACCACTCCGAATACCTCCTACTACCAGCATGTTACAGTCAATACAGCATCGAACTCCATCGCGGTAGAGGACTCGCCCACCGTATCATGAACCGCGCGTAGACTCTAGAGTTTATGGGTACACAAGGAACCATGGAAGGTAACCCACATCCCTCGGCCACGCGGTTCAGCACACTGTGGGTGTAAGCACACGAAAAATGCGACCTATAACCTAAAATGAGCGTAACTTTTGCATCTGCTGTCCGTTCGGGGCATACTTCTTTTCTAGAAAGTTTGCGGTGAGGCCAACACCGACAAAAAGCAAAATTCAAAGAGTAGAATAGTATAAAACTTTATTAAAAATAAATACTTCGCTATGGTCGAGATATCGCCTCGAGTACCTCCTACTACTAGCATGTTACATTCAATACAACATTGAATTCCATCACGGTGGAGGATGAACCGCGCCTAGACTACCGTATTTATGGGTACACAAGGAACCATGGAAGGTAACCCACATCAATCGGGCACACGGTTCATCACACCGTGGATGTAAGCACATGAAAAATGAGACAAATAACCTAAAACGAGGATAACTTTTGCATCCGTTGTCCGATCGGGGTATACTTTTTTTTTTGAGAAAGCTTGCAGCAAGGCCAACACCGAAAAAAGCAAAATTCAAAGAGTAGAATAGTATATAATTTTTTACAAAATACATACTTCCCTATGGTTGAGATACCACTCCGAATACCTCCTACTACCAGCATGTTACAGTCAATACAGCATCGAACTCCATCGCGGTAGAGGACTCGCCCACCGTATCATGAACCGCGCGTAGACTCTAGAGTTTATGGGTACACAAGGAACCATGGAAGGTAACCCACATCCCTCGGCCACGCGGTTCAGCACACTGTGGGTGTAAGCACACGAAAAATGCGACCTATAACCTAAAATGAGCGTAACTTTTGCATCTGCTGTCCGTTCGGGGCATACTTCTTTTCTAGAAAGTTTGCGGTGAGGCCAACACCGACAAAAAGCAAAATTCAAAGAGTAGAATAGTATAAAACTTTATTAAAAATAAATACTTCGCTATGGTCGAGATATCGCCCTGAGTACCTCCTACTACTAGCATGTTATATTCAATACAACATTGAACTCCATCGCGGTGGAGGACTCGCCCACCATATCATGAACCGCGCCTAGACTACTGCATTTATGGGTACACAAGGAACCATAGAATGTAACCCACATCAATCGGGCACACGGTTCATCACACCGTGGATGTAAGCACACGAAAAAGGAGACCAATAACCTAAAACGAGCATAACCTTTGCATCCGTTGTCCGATCGGGCCATACTTTTTTTTTCTAAAAGCTTGCAGCGAGGCCAACACTGACAAAAAGGGAAATTCAAAGAGTAGAATAGTATATAATTTTTTACAAAATAAATACTTCCCTATGGTTGAGATACCGCCCCGACTACCTCCTATTGATAGCACGTTACATTCAATACAACATCGAACTCCATCGCGGTGGAGTACTCGCCCATCGTATCATGAACCGTGCCTAGACTCTCGAGTTTATGGGTACACGAGGAACCATGGAAGGTAACCCACATCCCTCAGCCATGCGGTTCAGCACACCGTGGGTGTAAGCACACAAAAAATAAGACCTATAACCTAAAACGAGCGTAACTTGTGCATTCGTTATCCATTCGGGGCATACTTTTTTTCTAGAAAGCTTGCGGCAAGGCCAACACCGACAAAAAGAAAAATTCAAAGAGTAGAATAGTATATAATATTATTAAAAATAAATACTTCCCTATGGTCGAGATACCGCCTCGAGTACCTCCTACTACTAGCATGTTACATTCAATACAACATTGAATTCCATCACGGTGGAGGATGAACCGCGCCTAGACTACCGTATTTATGGGTACACAAGGAACCATGGAAGGTAACCCACATCAATCGGGCACACGGTTCATCACACCGTGGATGTAAGCACATGAAAAATGAGACTAATAACCTAAAACAAGGATAACTTTTGCATCCGTTGTCCGATCGGGGCATACTTTTTTTTTGAGAAAGCTTGCAATGAGGCCAACACCGAAAAAAGCAAAATTCAAAGAGTAGAATAGTATATAATTTTTTACAAAATACATACTTTCCTATGGTTGAGATACCGCCCCGAATACCTCCTACTACCAGCATGTTACAGTCAATACAGCATCGAACTCCATCGCGGTAGAGGACTCGCCCACCGTATCACGAACCGCGCATAGACTCTAGAGTTTATGGGTACACAAGGAACCATGGAAGGTAACCCACATCCCTCGGCCACGCGGTTCAGCACACTGTGGGTGTAAGCACATGAAAAATAAGACCTATAACCTAAAATGAGCGTAACTTTTGCATCTGTTGTCCGTTTGGGGCATACTTTTTTCCTATAAAGTTTGCGGTGAGGCCAACATCGACAAAAAGCAAAATTCAAAGAGTATAATAGTATATAACTTTATTAAAAATAAATACTTCCCTATGGTCGAGATATCGCCCCGAGTACCTCCTACTACTAGCATATTACATTCAATACAACATTGAACTCCGTCGCGGTGGAGGACTCGCCCACCATATCATGAACCGCGCCTAGACTACTGCATTTATGGGTACACAAGGAACCATAGAAGGTAACCCACATCAATCGGGCACACGGTTCATCACACCGTGGATGTAAGCACACGAAAAAGGAGACCAATAACCTAAAACGAGCATAACCTTTGCATCCGTTGTCCGATCGGGCCATACTTTTTTTTTCTAGAAACGCTTGCAGCGAGGCCAACACTGACAAAAAGGGAAATTCAAAGAGTAGAATAGTATATAATTTTTTACAAAATAAATACTTCCCTATGGTTGAGATACCGCCCCGACTACCTCCTATTGATAGCACGTTACATTCAATACAACATCGAACTCCATCGCGGTGGAGTACTCGCCCATCGTATCATGAACCGTGCCTAGACTCTCGAGTTTATGGGTACACGAGGAACCATGGAAGGTAACCCACATCCCTCAGCCATGCGGTTCAGCACACCGTGGGTGTGAGCACACAAAAAATAAGACCTATAACCTAAAACGAGCGTAACTTGTGCATTCGTTATCCATTCGGGGCATACTTTTTTTCTAGAAAGCTTGCGGCAAGGCCAACACCGACAAAAAGAAAAATTCAAAGAGTAGAATAGTATATAATATTATTAAAAATAAATACTTCCCTATGGTGGAGATACCGCCTCGAGTACCTCCTACTACTAGCATGTTACATTCAATACAACATTGAATTCCATCACGGTGGAGGATGAACCGCGCCTAGACTACCGTATTTATGGGTACACAAGGAACCATGGAAGGTAACCCACATCAATCGGGCACACGGTTCATCACACCGTGGATGTAAGCACATGAAAAATGAGACTAATAACCTAAAACGAGGATAACTTTTGCATCCGTTGTCCGATCGGGGCACACTTTTTTTTTTGAGAAAGCTTGCAGCAAGGCCAACACCGAAAAAAGCAAAATTCAAAGAGTAGAATAGTATATAATTTTTTACAAAATACATACTTCCCTATGGTTGAGATACCACTCCGAATACCTCCTACTACCAGCATGTTACAGTCAATACAGCATCGAACTCCATCGCGGTAGAGGACTCGCCCACCGTATCATGAACCGCGCGTAGACTCTAGAGTTTATGGGTACACAAGGAACCATGGAAGGTAACCCACATCCCTCGGCCACGCGGTTCAGCACACTGTGGGTGTAAGCACACGAAAAATGCGACCTATAACCTAAAATGAGCGTAACTTTTGCATCTGCTGTCCGTTCGGGGCATACTTCTTTTCTAGAAAGTTTGTGGTGAGGCCAACACCGACAAAAAGCAAAATTCAAAGAGTAGAATAGTATATAACTTTATTAAAAATAAATACTTCGCTATGGTCGAGATATCGCCCCGAGTACCTCCTACTACTAGCATGTTATATTCAATACAACATTGAACTCCATCGCGGTGGAGGACTCGCCCACCATATCATGAACCGCGCCTAGACTACTGCATTTATGGGTACACAAGGAACCATAGAAGGTAACCCACATCAATCGGGCACACGGTTCATCACACCGTGGATGTAAGCACACGAAAAAGGAGACCAATAACCTAAAACGAGCATAACCTTTGCATCCGTTGTCCGATCGGGCCGTACTTTTTTTTTCTAGAAAAGCTTGCAGCGAGGCCAACACTGACAAAAAGGGAAATTCAAAGATTAGAATAGTATATAATTTTTTACAAAATAAATACTTCCCTATGGTTGAGATACCGCCCCGACTACCTCCTACTGATAGCACGTTACATTCAATACAACATCGAACTCCATCGCGGTGGAGTACTCGCCCATCGTATCATGAACCGTGCCTAGACTCTC
This sequence comes from Eleusine coracana subsp. coracana, assembly GCA_032690845.1. Taxonomy (NCBI): domain Eukaryota; kingdom Viridiplantae; phylum Streptophyta; class Magnoliopsida; order Poales; family Poaceae; genus Eleusine; species Eleusine coracana. Next base: position 23,724 of record MU847533.1, read on the forward strand.
GAGTTTATGGGTACACGAGGAACCATGGAAGGTAACCCACATCCCTCAGCCATGCGGTTCAGCACACCGTGGGTGTAAGCACACAAAAAATAAGACCTATAACCTAAAACGAGCGTAACTTGTGCATTCGTTAGTCATTCGGGGCATACTTTTTTTCTAGAAAGCTTGCGGCAAGGCCAACACCGACAAAAAGAAAAATTCAAAGAGTAGAATAGTATATAATATTATTAAAAATAAATACTTCCCTATGGTCGAGATACCGCCTCGAGTACCTCCTACTACTAGCATGTTACATTCAATACAACATTGAATTCCATCACGGTGGAGGATGAACCGCGCCTAGACTACCGTATTTATGGGTACACAAGGAACCATGGAAGGTAACCCACATCAATCGGGCACACGGTTCATCACACCGTGGATGTAAGCACATGAAAAATGAGACTAATAACCTAAAACGAGGATAACTTTTGCATCCGTTGTCCGATCGGGGCACACTTTTTTTTTTTGAGAAAGCTTGCAGCAAGGCCAACACCGAAAAAAGCAAAATTCAAAGAGTAGAATAGTATATAATTTTTTACAAAATACATACTTCCCTATGGTTGAGATACCACTCCGAATACCTCCTACTACCAGCATGTTACAGTCAATACAGCATCGAACTCCATCGCGGTAGAGGACTCGCCCACCGTATCATGAACCGCGCGTAGACTCTAGAGTTTATGGGTACACAAGGAACCATGGAAGGTAACCCACATCCCTCGGCCACGCGGTTCAGCACACTGTGGGTGTAAGCACACGAAAAATGCGACCTATAACCTAAAATGAGCGTAACTTTTGCATCTGCTGTCCGTTCGGGGCATACTTCTTTTCTAGAATGTTTGCGGTGAGGCCAACACCGACAAAAAGCAAAATTCAAAGAGTAGAATAGTATATAACTTTATTAAAAATAAATACTTCGCTATGGTCGAGATATCGCCCCGAGTACCTCCTACTACTAGCATGTTATATTCAATACAACATTGAACTCCATCGCGGTGGAGGACTCGCCCACCATATCATGAACCGCGCCTAGACTACTGCATTTATGGGTACACAAGGAACCATAGAAGGTAACCCACATCAATCGGGCACACGGTTCATCACACCGTGGATGTAAGCACACGAAAAAGGAGACCAATAACCTAAAACGAGCATAACCTTTGCATCCGTTGTCCGATCGGGCCATACTTTTTTTTTCTAGAAAGCTTGCAGCGAGGCCAACACTGACAAAAAGGGAAATTCAAAGAGTAGAATAGTATATAATTTTTTACAAAATAAATACTTCCCTATGGTTGAGATACCGCCCCGACTACCTCCTACTGATAGCACGTTACATTCAATACAACATCGAACTCCATCGCGGTGGAGTACTCGCCCATCGTATCATGAACCGTGCCTAGACTCTCGAGTTTATGGGTACACGAGGAACCATGGAAGGTAACCCACATCCCTCAGCCATGCGGTTCAGCACACCGTGGGTGTAAGCACACAAAAAATAAGACCTATAACCTAAAACGAGCGTAACTTGTGCATTCGTTATCCATTCGGGGCATACTTTTTTTCTAGAAAGCTTGCGGCAAGGCCAACACCGACAAAAAGAAAAATTCAAAGAGTAGAATAGTATATAATATTATTAAAAATAAATACTTCCCTATGGTCGAGATACCGCCTCGAGTACCTCCTACTACTAGCATGTTACATTCAATACAACATTGAATTCCATCACGGTGGAGGATGAACCGCGCCTAGACTACCGTATTTATGGGTACACAAGGAACCATGGAAGGTAACCCACATCAATCGGGCACACGGTTCATCACACCGTGGATGTAAGCACATGAAAAATGAGACTAATAACCTAAAACGAGGATAACTTTTGCATCCGTTGTCCGATCGGGGCATACTTTTTTTTTGAGAAAGCTTGCAATGAGGCCAACACCGAAAAAAGCAAAATTCAAAGAGTAGAATAGTATATAATTATTTACAAAATACATACTTTCCTATGGTTGAGATACCGCCCCGAATACCTCCTACTACCAGCATGTTACAGTCAATACAGCATCGAACTCCATCGCGGTAGAGGACTCGCCCACCGTATCATGAACCGCGCCTAGACTCTAGAGTTTATGGGTACACAAGGAACCATGGAAGGTAACTCACATCCCTCGGCCACGCGGTTCAGCACACTGTGGGTGTAAGCACATGAAAAATAAGACCTATAACCTAAAATGAGCGTAACTTTTGCATCTGTTGTCCGTTTGGGGCATACTTTTTTCCTATAAAGTTTGCGATGAGGCCAACATCGACAAAAAGCAAAATTCAAAGAGTATAATAGTATATAACTTTATTAAAAATAAATACTTCCCTATGGTCGAGATATCGCCCCGAGTACCTCCTACTACTAGCATATTACATTCAATACAACATTGAACTCCAGTCGCGGTGGAGGACTCGCCCACCATATCATGAACCGCGCCTAGACTACTGCATTTATGGGTACACAAGGAACCATAGAAGGTAACCCACATCAATCGGGCACACGGTTCATCACACCGTGGATGTAAGCACACGAAAAAGGAGACCAATAACCTAAAACGAGCATAACTTTTGCATCCGTTGTCCGATCGGGCCATACTTTTTTTTTGCTAGAAAGCTTGCAGCCAGGCCAACACTGACAAAAAGTGAAATTCAAAGTGTAGAATAGTATATAATTTTTTACAAAATAAATACTTCCCTATGGTTGAGATACCGCCCCGAATACCTCCAACTGATAGCATGTTACATTCAGTACAACATCAAACTCCATCGCGGTGGAGTACTCGCCCACCGTATCATGAACCGTGCCTAGACTCTCGAATTTATGGGTACACAAGGAACCATGGAAGGTAACCCATATCCCTCGGCCACGCGGTTCAGCACAACGTGGGTGTAAGCACACGAAAAATAAGACCTATAACCTAAAACGAGCGTAACTTTTGCATTCGTTATCCATTTGGGGCATACTTTTTTTCTAGAAAGCTTGCGGCAAGGCCAACACCGACAAAAAGCATAATTCAAAGAGTAGAATAGTATATAATATTATTAAAAATAAATACTTCCCTATGGTTGAGATACCGCCCCGAGTACCTCCTACTGCTAGCATGTTACATTCAATACAACATCGAACTCCATCGTGGTGGAGGACTCGCCCACCATATGATGAACCGTGCCTAGACTACCGCACTTATGGGTACACAAGGAACCATGGAAGTTAACCCACATCAATCAGGCACGCGGTTCATCACACCGTGGATGTAAGCACACAAAAAAGGAGACCAATAACCTAAAACGAGGATAACTTTTGCATCCGTTGTCCGATCGGGGCATACTTTTTTTTCTGAGAAACCTTGCAGCAAGGCCAACACCGAAAAAAGCAAAATTCAAAGAGTAGAATAGTATATAATTTTTTACAAAATACATAATTCCCTATGGTTGAGATACCACTCCGAATACCTCCTACTACCAGCATGTTACAGTCAATACAGCATCGAACTCCATCGCGGTAGAGGACTCGCCCACCGTATCATGAACCGCGCGTAGACTCTAGAGTTTATGGGTACACAAGGAACCATGGAAGGTAACCCACATCCCTCGGCCACGCGGTTCAGCACACTGTGGGTGTAAGCACACGAAAAATGCGACCTATAACCTAAAATGAGCGTAACTTTTGCATCTGCTGTCCGTTCGGGGCATACTTCTTTTCTAGAAAGTTTGCGGTGAGGCCAACACCGACAAAAAGCAAAATTCAAAGAGTAGAATAGTATATAACTTTATTAAAAATAAATACTTCGCTATGGTCGAGATATCGCCCCGAGTACCTCCTACTACTAGCATGTTACATTCAATACAACATTGAACTCCATCGCGGTGGAGGACTCGCCCACCATATCATGAACCGCGCCTAGACTACTGCATTTATTGGTACACAAGGAACCATAGAAGGTAACCCACATCAATCGGGAACACGGTTCATCACACCGTGGATGTAAGCACACGAAAAAGGAGACCAATAACCTAAAACGAGCATAACCTTTGCATCCGTTGTCCGATCGGGCCATACTTTTTTTTTTCTAGAAAGCTTGCAGCGAGGCCAACACTGACAAAAAGGGAAATTGAAAGAGTAGAATAGTATATATTTTTTACAAAATAAATACTTCCCTATGGTTGAGATACCACCCCGACTACCTCCTACTGGTAGCACGTTACATTCAATAGAACATCAAACTCCATCGCGGTGGAGTACTCGCCCATCGTATCATGAACCGTGCCTAGACTCTCGAGTTTATGGGTACACGAGGAACCATGGAAGGTAACCCACATCCCTCAGCCATGCGGTTCAGCACACCGTGGGTGTAAGCACACAAAAAATAAGACCTATAACCTAAAACGAGCGTAACTTGTGCATTCGTTATCCATTCGGGGCATACTTTTTTTCTAGAAAGCTTGCGGCAAGGCCAACACCGACAAAAAGAAAAATTCAAAGAGTACAATAGTATATAGTATTATTAAAAATAAATACTTCCCTATGGTCGAGATACCGCCTCGATTACCTCCTACTACTAGCATGTTACATTCAATACAACATTGAATTCCATCACGGTGGAGGATGAACCGCGCCTAGACTACTGTATTTATGGGTACACAAGGAACCATGGAAGGTAACCCACATCAATCGGGCACACGGTTCATCACACCGTGGATGTAAGCACATGAAAAATGAGACTAATAACCTAAAACGAGGATAACTTTTGCATCCGTTGTCCGATCGGGGCATACTTTTTTTTTGAGAAAGCTTGCAATGAGGCCAACACCGAAAAAAGCTAAATTCAAAGAGTAGAATAGTATATAATTTTTTACAAAATACATACTTCCCTATGGTTGAGATACCGCCCCGAATACCTCCTACTGCCAGCATGTTAGAGTCAATACAGCATCGAACTCCATCGCGGTAGAGGACTCGCCCACCGTATCACGAACCGCGCCTAGACTCTAGAGTTTATGGGTACACAAGGAACCATGGAAGGTAACCCACGTCCCTCGGCCACGCGGTTCAGCACACTGTGGGTGTAAGCACATGAAAAATAAGACCTATAACCTAAAATGAGCGTAACTTTTGCATCTGTTGTCCGTTTGGGGCATACTTTTTTCCTATAAAGTTTGCGGTGAGGCCAACATCGACAAAAAGCAAAATTCAAAGAGTAGAATAGTATATAACTTTATTAAAAATAAATACTTCCCTATGGTCGAGATATCGCCCCGAGTACCTCCTACTACTAGCATGTTACATTCGATACAACATCGAAGTCCATCGCGGTGGAGCACTCGCCCACCTTATCATGAACCGCGCCTTGACTACTACATTTATGGGTATACAAGGAACCATGGAAGGTAACCCACATCAATCGGGCACGCGGTTCATCACACCGTGGATGTAAGCACACGAAAAAGGAGACTAATAACCTAAAACGAGCATAACTTTTGCATCCATTGTCCGATCGGGGCATACCTATTTTTTTGAGAAAGCTTGCAGCGAGGCCAACACTGACAAAAAGGGAAATTCAAAGAGTAGACTAGTATATAATTTTTTACAAAATAAATACTTCCCTATGGTTGAGATACCGCCCCGAATACCTCCTACTGCCAGCATGTTAGATTCCATACAACATCGAACTCCATCGCGGTGGAGTACTCGCCCACCGTATCATGAACCGATCCTAGACTCTCGAGTTTATGGGTATACAAGGAACCATGGAAGGTAACCCACATCCCTCGGCCACACGGTTCAGCACACCGTGGGTGTAAGCACACAAAAAATGAGACCTATAATCTAAAATGAGCATAACTTTTGCATCCGTTATCCATTCGGGGCATACTTTTTTTCTAGAAAGCTTGCGGTGAGGCCAACACCGACAAAAAGACAAATTCAAAGAGTAGAATAGTATATAATATTATTAAAAATAAATACTTCCCTATGGTCAAGATACCGCCCCGAGTACCTCCTACTACTAGCATGTTACATTCAATACAACATTGAATTCCATCAGGGTGGAGGATGAACCGCGCCTAGACTACCTCATTTATGGGTACACAAGGAACCATGGAAGGTAACCCACATCAATCGGGCACACGGTTCATCACACCGTGGATGTAAGCACATGAAAAAGGAGACCAATAACCTAAAACGAGGATAACTTTTGCATCCGTTGTCCGATCAGGGCATACTTTTTTTTTAGAAAGCTTGCAGCGAGGGCAACACCGACAAAAAGCAAAATTCAAATAGTAGAATAGTATATAATTTTTTACAAAATAAATACTTCCCTATGGTTGAGATACCACCCTGAATACCTCCTACTACCAGCATGTTACATTCAATACAGCATCGAACTCCATCGCTGTGGAGGACTCGCTCACCGTATCATGAACCCTGCCTAGACTCTCCAGTTTATAGGTACACAAGGAACCATGGAAGGTAACCCACATCCCTCGGCCACACGGTTCAGCACACTGTGGGTGTAAGCACATGAAAAAATGAGACCAATAACCTAAAATGAGCGTAACTTTTGCATCTATTGTCCGTTCGGGGCATACTTCTTTTCTACAAAGTTTGTGGTGAGGCCAACACCGACAAAAAGCAAAATCCAAAGAGTAGAAGAGAACATAATTTTATTAAAAATAAATACTTCCCTATGGTTGAGATACCGCCCCGAGTACCTCCTACTACTAGCATGTTATATTCAATACAACATCAAACTCCATCGCGGTGGAGGACTCGCCCCCCATATCATGAACTGCACCTAGACTACCGCACTTATGGGTACACAAGGAACCATGGAAGGTAACCCACATCGATCGGTCATGCGGTTCATCACACCGTGGATGTAAGCATACGAAAAACGAGACCAATAACCTAAAACGAGCATAACTTTTGCATCCGTTGTCCGATCGGGCCATACTTTTTTTTCTAGAAAACATGCAGCGAGGCCAACACTGACAAAAAGTGAAATTCAAAGAGTAGAATAGTATATAATTGTTTACAAAATAAATACTTCCCTATGGTTGAGATACCGCCCCGAATACCTCCTACTGATAGCATGTTACATTCAATACAGCATCGAACTCCATCGCGGTGGAGGACTCGCCCACCGTATCATCAACGATGCCTAGACTCTCCAGTTTATAGGTACACAAGGAACCATGGAAGGTAACCCACATCCCTCGGCCACGTGGTTCAGCACACTGTGGGTGTAAGCACACGAAAAATGAGACCAATAATATAAAATGAGCGTAACTTTTGCATCTATTGTCCGTTCGGGGCATACTTTTTTTCTAGAAAGTTTGCGGTGAGGCCAACATCGACAAAAAGCAAAATTCAAAGGGTAGAATAGTATATAAATTTATTAAAAATAAATACTTCCCTATGGTCGAGATATTGCCCCGAGTACCTCCTACTACTAGCTTGATACTTCCCTATTGTCGAGATATCGCCCCGAGTACGTCCTACTACTAGCATGTTACATTCGATACAACATCCAACTCCATCGCGGTGGAGGACTCGCCCACCATATCATGAACCGCGCCTTGACTACTGCATTTATGGGTACACAAGGAACCATGGAAGGTAACCCACATCAATCGGGCACGCGGTTCATCACACCGTGGATGTAAGCACACGAAAAAGGAGACTAATAACCTAAAACGAGCATAACTTTTGCATCCATTGTCCGATCGGGGCATACCTATTTTTTTGAGAAAGCTTGCAGCGAGGCCAACACTGACAAAAAGGGAAATTCAAAGAGTAGACTAGTATATAATTTTTTACAAAATAAATACTTCCCTATGGTTGAGATACCGCCCCGAATACCTCCTACTGCCAGCATGTTAGATTCCATACAACATCGAACTCCATCGCGGTGGAGTACTCGCCCACCGTATCATGAACCGATCCTAGACTCTCGAGTTTATGGGTATACAAGGAACCATGGAAGGTAACCCACATCCCTCGGCCACACGGTTCAGCACACCGTGGGTGTAAGCACACAAAAAATGAGACCTATAATCTAAAATGAGCATAACTTTTGCATCCGTTATCCATTCGGGGCATACTTTTTTTCTAGAAAGCTTGCGGTGAGGCCAACACCGACAAAAAGACAAATTCAAAGAGTAGAATAGTATATAATATTATTAAAAATAAATACTTCCCTATGGTCAAGATACCGCCCCGAGTACCTCCTACTACTAGCATGTTACATTCAATACAACATTGAATTCCATCAGGGTGGAGGATGAACCGCGCCTAGACTACCTCATTTATGGGTACACAAGGAACCATGGAAGGTAACCCACATCAATCGGGCACACGGTTCATCACACCGTGGATGTAAGCACATGAAAAAGGAGACCAATAACCTAAAACGAGGATAACTTTTGCATCCGTTGTCCGATCAGGGCATACTTTTTTTTTAGAAAGCTTGCAGCGAGGGCAACACCGACAAAAAGCAAAATTCAAATAGTAGAATAGTATATAATTTTTTACAAAATAAATACTTCCCTATGGTTGAGATACCACCCTGAATACCTCCTACTACCAGCATGTTACATTCAATACAGCATCGAACTCCATCGCTGTGGAGGACTCGCTCACCGTATCATGAACCCTGCCTAGACTCTCCAGTTTATAGGTACACAAGGAACCATGGAAGGTAACCCACATCCCTCGGCCACACGGTTCAGCACACTGTGGGTGTAAGCACATGAAAAAATGAGACCAATAACCTAAAATGAGCGTAACTTTTGCATCTATTGTCCGTTCGGGGCATACTTCTTTTCTACAAAGTTTGTGGTGAGGCCAACACCGACAAAAAGCAAAATCCAAAGAGTAGAATAGTATATAACTTTATTAAAAATAAATACTTCGCTATGGTTGAGATACCGCCCCGAGTACCTCCTACTACTAGCATGTTACATTCGATACAACATCCAACTCCATCGCGGTGGAGGACTCGCCCACCATATCATGAACCGCGCCTTGACTACTGCATTTATGGGTACACAAGGAACCATGGAAGGTAACCCACATCAATCGGGCACGCGGTTCATCACACTGTGGATGTAAGCACACGAAAAAGGAGACTAATAACCTAAAACGAGCATAACTTTTGCATCCGTTGTCCGATCGGGGCATACCTATTTTTTCGAGAAAGCTTGCAGCGAGGCCAACATTGACAAACAGGGAAATGCAAAGAGTAGAATAGTATATAATTTTTTACAAAATAAATACTTCCCTATGGTTGAGATACCGCCCCGAATACCTCCTACTGCCAGCATGTCACATTCAATACAACATCGAACTCCATCGCGGTGGAGTACTCGCCCACCGTATCATGAACCACGCCTAGACTCTCAAGTTTATGGGTACACAAGGAACCATGGAAGGTAACCCACATCCCTCGGCCACACGGTTTGGCACACCGTGGGTGTAAGCACACAAAAAATGAGACCTATAATCTAAAATGAGCATAACTTTTGCATCTGTTATCCATTCGGGACATACTTTTTTTCTAGAAAGTTTGCGGTGAGGCCAACACCGACAAAAAGCAAAATTCAAAGAGTAGAATAGTATATATCTTTATCAAAAATAAATACTTCCCTATGGTCGAGATACCGCCCCGAGTACCTCCTACTACTAGCATGTTACATTCGATACAACATCCAACTCCATCGCGGTGGAGCACTCGCCGACCATATCATGAACCGCGCCTTGACTACTACATTTATGGGTATACAAGGAACCATGGAAGGTAACCCACATCAATCGGGCACGTGGTTCATCACACCGTGGATGTAAGCACACGAAAAAGGAGACTAATAACATAAAAACGAGCATAACTTTTGCATCCGTTGTCCGATCGGGGCATACCTATTTTTTTGAGAAAGCTTGCAGCGAGGCCAAACCTGACAAAAAGGGAAATTCAAAGAGTAGAATAGTGTATAATTTTTTACAAAAAAAATACTTCCCTATGGTTGAGATACCGCCCCGAATACCTCCTACTGCCAGCATGTTACATTCAATACAACATCGAACTCCATCGCAGTGGAGTACTCGCCCACCGTATCATGAACCGATCCTAGACTCTCGAGTTTATGGGTACACAAGGAACCATGGAACGTAACCCACATCCCTCGGCCACACGGTTCAGCACACCGTGGGTGTAAGCACACAAAAAATGAGACCTATAATCTAAAACGAGCATAACTTTTGCATCCGTTATCCATTCGGGGCATACTTTTTTTCTAGAAAGCTTGCGGCAAGGCCAACATCGACAAAAAGCAAAATTCAAAGAGTAGAATAGTATATAATATTATTAAATATAAATACTTCCCTATGGTCGAGATACCGCCCCGAGTACCTCCTACAACTAGCATGTTACATTCAATACAACATTGAATTCCATCACAGTGGAGGATGAACCGCGCCTAGACTACCTCATTTATGGGTACACAAGGAACCATGGAAGGTAACCCACATCAATCGGGCACACGGTTCATCACACCGTGGATGTAAGCACATGAAAAAAGAGACCAATAACCTAAAACGAGGATAACTTTTGCTTCCGTTGTCCGATCAGGGCATACTTTTTTTTTAGAAAGTTTGCGGTGAGGCCAACAACGACAAAAAGCAAAATTCAAAGAGTAGAATAGTATATATCTTTATTAAAAATAAATACTTCCCTATGGCCGAGATATCGCCCCGAGTACCTCCTACTACTAGCATGTTACTTTCGATACAACATCGAACTCCATCGCGGTGGAGCACTCGCCGACCATATCATGAACCGCGCCTTGACTACTACATTTATGGGTATACAAGGAACCATGGAAGGTAACCCACATCAATCGGGCACGCGGTTCATCACACCGTGGATGTAAGCACACGAAAAAGGAGACTAATAACCTAAAACGAGCATAACTTTTGCATCCGTTGTCCGATCGGGGCATACCTATTTTTTTGAGAAAGCTTGCAGCGAGGCCAAACCTGACAAAAAGGGAAATTCAAAGAGTAGAATAGTGTATAATTTTTTACAAAAAAAATACTTCCCTATGGTTGAGATACCGCCCCGAATACCTCCTACTGCCAGCATGTTACATTCAATACAACATCGAACTCCATCGCAGTGGAGTACTCGCCCACCGTATCATGAACCGATCCTAGACTCTCGAGTTTATGGGTACACAATGAACCATGGAACGTAACCCACATCCCTCGGCCACACGGTTCAGCACACCGTGGGTGTAAGCACATAAAAAATGAGACCTATAATCTAAAACGAGCATAACTTTTGCATCCGTTATCCATTCGGGGCATACTTTTTTTCTAGAAAGCTTGCGGCAAGGCCAACATCGACAAAAAGCAAAATTCAAAGAGTAGAATAGTATATAATATTATTAAATATAAATACTTCCCTATGGTCGAGATACCGCCCCGAGTACCTCCTACTACTAGCATGTTACATTCAATACAACATTGAATTCCATCACAGTGGAGGATGAACCGCGCCTAGACTACCTCATTTATGGGTACACAAGGAACCATGGAAGGTAACCCACATCAATCGGGCACACGTTTCATCACACCGTGGATGTAAGCACATGAAAAAGGAGACCAATAACCTAAAACGAGGATAACTTTTGCTTCCGTTGTCCGATCAGGGCATACTTTTTTTTTAGAAAGTTTGCGGTGAGGCCAACACCGACAAAAAGCAAAATTCAAAGAGTAGAATAGTATATATCTTTATTAAAAATAAATACTTCCCTATGGTCGAGATATCGCCCCGAGTACCTCCTACTACTAGCATGTTACATTCGATACAACATCGAACTCCATCGCAGTGGAGCACTCGCCGACCATATCATGAACCGCGCCTTGACTACTACATTTATGGGTATACAAGGAACCATGGAAGGTAACCCACATCAATCGGGCACGTGGTTCATCACACCGTGGATGTAAGCACACGAAAAAGGAGACTAATAACATAAAAACGAGCATAACTTTTGCATCCGTTGTCCGATCGGGGCATACCTATTTTTTTGAGAAAGCTTGCAGCGAGGCCAAACCTGACAAAAAGGGAAATTCAAAGAGTAGAATAGTGTATAATTTTTTACAAAAAAAATACTTCCCTATGGTTGAGATACCGCCCCGAATACCTCCTACTGCCAGCATGTTACATTCAATACAACATCGAACTCCATCGCAGTGGAGTACTCGCCCACCGTATCATGAACCGATCCTAGACTCTCGAGTTTATGGGTACACAAGGAACCATGGAACGTAACCCACATCCCTCGGCCACACGGTTCAGCACACCGTGGGTGTAAGCACACAAAAAATGAGACCTATAATCTAAAACGAGCATAACTTTTGCATCCGTTATCCATTCGGGGCATACTTTTTTTCTAGAAAGCTTGCGGCAAGGCCAACATCGACAAAAAGCAAAATTCAAAGAGTAGAATAGTATATAATATTATTAAATATAAATACTTCCCTATGGTCGAGATACCGCCCCGAGTACCTCCTACAACTAGCATGTTACATTCAATACAACATTGAATTCCATCACAGTGGAGGATGAACCGCGCCTAGACTACCTCATTTATGGGTACACAAGGAACCATGGAAGGTAACCCACATCAATCGGGCACACGGTTCATCACACCGTGGATGTAAGCACATGAAAAAAGAGACCAATAACCTAAAACGAGGATAACTTTTGCTTCCGTTGTCCGATCAGGGCATACTTTTTTTTTAGAAAGTTTGCGGTGAGGCCAACACCGACAAAAAGCAAAATTCAAAGAGTAGAATAGTATATATCTTTATTAAAAATAAATACTTCCCTATGGCCGAGATATCGCCCCGAGTACCTCCTACTACTAGCATGTTACATTCGATACAACATCGAACTCCATCGCGGTGGAGCACTCGCCGACCATATCATGAACCGCGCCTTGACTACTACATTTATGGGTATACAAGGAACCATGGAAGGTAACCCACATCAATCGGGCACGTGGTTCATCACACCGTGGATGTAAGCACACGAAAAAGGAGACTAATAACATAAAAACGAGCATAACTTTTGCATCCGTTGTCCGATCGGGGCATACCTATTTTTTTGAGAAAGCTTGCAGCGAGGCCAAACCTGACAAAAAGGGAAATTCAAAGAGTAGAATAGTGTATAATTTTTTACAAAAAAATACTTCCCTATGGTTGAGATACCGCCCCGAATACCTCCTACTGCCAGCATGTTACATTCAATACAACATCGAACTCCATCGCAGTGGAGTACTCGCCCACCGTATCATGAACCGATCCTAGACTCTCGAGTTTATGGGTACACAAGGAACCATGGAACGTAACCCACATCCCTCGGCCACACGGTTCAGCACACCGTGGGTGTAAGCACACAAAAAATGAGACCTATAATCTAAAACGAGCATAACTTTTGCATCCGTTATCCATTCGGGGCATACTTTTTTTCTAGAAAGCTTGCGGCAAGGCCAACATCGACAAAAAGCAAAATTCAAAGAGTAGAATAGTATATAATATTCTTAAATATAAATACTTCCCTATGGTCGAGATACCGCCCCGAGTACCTCCTACAACTAGCATGTTACATTCAATACAACATTGAATTCCATCACAGTGGAGGATGAACCGCGCCTAGACTACCTCATTTATGGGTACACAAGGAACCATGGAAGGTAACCCACATCAATCGGGCACATGGTTCATCACACCGTGGATGTAAGCACATGAAAAAAGAGACCAATAACCTAAAACGAGGATAACTTTTGCTTCCGTTGTCCGATCAGGGCATACTTTTTTTTTAGAAAGTTTGCGGTGAGGCCAACACCGACAAAAAGCAAAATTCAAAGAGTAGAATAGTATATATCTTTATTAAAAATAAATACTTCCCTATGGCCGAGATATCGCCCCGAGTACCTCCTACTACTAGCATGTTACTTTCGATACAACATCGAACTCCATCGCGGTGGAGCACTCGCCGACCATATCATGAACCGCGCCTTGACTACTACATTTATGGGTATACAAGGAACCATGGAAGGTAACCCACATCAATCGGGCACGCGGTTCATCACACCGTGGATGTAAGCACACGAAAAAGGAGACTAATAACCTAAAACGAGCATAACTTTTGCATCCGTTGTCCGATCGGGGCATACCTATTTTTTTGAGAAAGCTTGCAGCGAGGCCAAACCTGACAAAAAGGGAAATTCAAAGAGTAGAATAGTGTATAATTTTTTACAAAAAAAATACTTCCCTATGGTTGAGATACCGCCCCGAATACCTCCTACTGCCAGCATGTTACATTCAATACAACATCGAACTCCATCGCAGTGGAGTACTCGCCCACCGTATCATGAACCGATCCTAGACTCTCGAGTTTATGGGTACACAAGGAACCATGGAACGTAACCCACATCCCTCGGCCACACGGTTCAGCACACCGTGGGTGTAAGCACACAAAAAATGAGACCTATAATCTAAAACGAGCATAACTTTTGCATCCGTTATCCATTCGGGGCATACTTTTTTTCTAGAAAGCTTGCGGCAAGGCCAACATCGACAAAAAGCAAAATTCAAAGAGTAGAATAGTATATAATATTATTAAATATAAATACTTCCCTATGGTCGAGATACCGCCCCGAGTACCTCCTACTACTAGCATGTTACATTCAATACAACATTGAATTCCATCACAGTGGAGGATGAACCGCGCCTAGACTACCTCATTTATGGGTACACAAGGAACCATGGAAGGTAACCCACATCAATCGGGCACACGTTTCATCACACCGTGGATGTAAGCACATGAAAAAGGAGACCAATAACCTAAAACGAGGATAACTTTTGCTTCCGTTGTCCGATCAGGGCATACTTTTTTTTTAGAAAGTTTGCGGTGAGGCCAACACCGACAAAAAGCAAAATTCAAAGAGTAGAATAGTATATATCTTTATTAAAAATAAATACTTCCCTATGGTCGAGATATCGCCCCGAGTACCTCCTACTACTAGCATGTTACATTCGATACAACATCGAACTCCATCGCAGTGGAGCACTCGCCGACCATATCATGAACCGCGCCTTGACTACTACATTTATGGGTATACAAGGAACCATGGAAGGTAACCCACATCAATCGGGCACGCGGTTCATCACACCGTGGATGTAAGCACACGAAAAAGGAGACTAATAACCTAAAACGAGCATAACTTTTGCATCCATTGTCCGATCGGGGCATACCTATTTTTTTGAGAAAGCTTGCAGCGAGGCCAAACCTGACAAAAAGGGAAATTCAAAGAGTAGAATAGTATATAATTTTTTACAAAAAAAATACTTCCCTATGGTTGAGATACCGCCCCGAATACCTCCCACTGCCAGCATGTTACATTCAATACAACATCGATCTCCATCGCAGTGGAGTACTCGCCCACCGTATCATGAACCGATCCTAGACTCTTGAGTTTATGGGTACACAAGGAACCATGGAAGGTAACCCACATCCCTCGGCCACACGGTTCAGCACACCGTGGCTGTAAGCACACAAAAAATGAGACCTATAATCTAAAACGAGCATAACTTTTGCATCCGTTATCCATTCGGGGCATACTTTTTTTCTAGAAAGCTTGCGGCAAGGCCAACATCGACAAAAAGCAAAATGCAAAGAGTAGAATAGTATATAATATTATTAAATATAAATACTTCCCTATGGTCGAGATACCGCCCCGAGTACCTCCTACGACTAGCATGTTACATTCGATACAACATTGAATTCCATCACGGTGGAGGATGAACCGCGCCTAGACTACCTCATTTATGGGTACACAAGGAACCATGGAAGGTAACCCACATCAATCGGGCACACGGTTCATCACACCGTGGATGTAAGCACATGAAAAAGGAGACCAATAACCTAAAACGAGGATAACTTTTGCTTCCGTTGTCCGATCAGGGCATACTTTTTTTTTAGAAAGCTTGCAGCGAGGGCAACACCGACAAAAAGCGAAATTCAAATAGTAGAATAGTTTGTAATTTTTTACAAAATAAATACTTCCCTATGGTTGAGATACCACCCTAAATACCTCCTACTACCAGCATGTTACATTCAATACAGCATCGAACTCCATCGCGGTGGAGGACTCGCCCACCATATCATGAACCATGCCTAGACTCTCCAGTTTATAGGTACACAAGGAACCATGGAAGGTAACCCACATCCCTCGGCCACGCGGTTCAGCACACTGTGGGTGTAAGCACATGAAAAATGAGACCAATAACCTAAAATGAGCGTAACTTTTGCATCTATTGTTCGTTCGGGGCATACTTCTTTTCTACAAAGTTTGCGGTGAGGCCAACACCGACAAAAAGCAAAATTCAAATAGTAGAAGAGAACATAATTTTATTAAAAATAAATACTTCCCTATGGTTGAGATACCACCCCGAGTACCTCCTACTACTAGCATGTTATATTCAATACAACATCAAACTCCATCGCGGTGGAGGACTCGCCCACCATATCATGAACTGCACCTAGACTACCGTATTTATGGGTACACAAGGAACCATGGAAGGTAACCCACATCAATCGGTCATGCGGTTCATCACACCGTGGATGTAGGCATACGAAAAACGAGACCAATAACCTAAAACGAGCATACTTTTGCATCCGTTGTCCGATCGGGCCATACTTTTTTTTTCTAGAAAACTTGCAACGAGGCCAACACTGACAAAATAAATACTTCCCTATGGTTGAGATACCGCCCCGAATACCTCCTACTGATAGCATGTTACATTCAATACAGCATCGAACTCCATCGCGGTGGAGGACTCGCCCACCGTATCATGAACGATGCCTAGACTCTCCAGTTTATAGGTACACAAGGAACCATGGAAGGTAACCCACATCCCTTGGCCACGCGGTTCAGCACACTGTGGGTGTAAGCACACGAAAAATGAGACCTATAACCTAAAACGAGCGTAACTTTTGGATCTGTTGTTCGTTCGGGGCATACTTTTTTTCTAGAAAGTTTGTGGTGAGGCCAACACCGATAAAAAGCAAAATTCAAAGAGTAGAATAGTATATAATTTTATTAAAAATAAATGCTTTTCTATGGTCGAGATATCGCCCCGAGTACCACCTACTACTAGCATGTTACATTCAATACAACATTGAACTCCATCACGGTAGAGGACTCGCCCACCATATCATGATCCGCGCCTAGACTACTGCATTTATGGGTACACAAGGAACCATAGAAGGTAACCCACATCAATCGGGCACACGGTTCATCACACCGTGGATGTAAACACACGAAAAAGAAGACCAATAACCTAAAACGAGCATAACTTTTGCATCCGTTGTTCGATCGGGCCATACTTTTTTTCTCTAGAAAACTTGCAGCGAGGCCAACATTGACAAAAAGTGAAATTCAAAGAGTAGAATAGTATATAATTTTTTACAAAATAAATACTTCCCTATGGTTGAGATACCACCCCGAATACCTCCTACTGAAAGCATGTTACATTCAATACAACATCGAACTCCATCGCGGTGGACTACTCGCCCACCGTATCATGAATCGTGCCTAGACTCTCGAGTTTATGGGTACACAAGGAACCATGGAAGGTAACCCATATCCCTCGGCCACGCGGTTCAGCACACCGTGGGTGTAAGCACACGAAAAATAAGACCTATAACCTAAAACGAGCGTAACTTTTGCATTTGTTATCCATTTGGGGCGTACTTTTTTTCTAGAAAGCTTGCGGCAAGGCCAACACCGACAAAAAGCAAAATTCAAAGAGTAGAATAGTATATAATATTATTAAAAATAAATACTTCCCTATGGTTGATATACCGCCCCGAGTACCTCCTACTGCTAGCATGTTACATTCAATACAACATCGAACTCCATCGTGGTGGAGGACTCGCCCACCATATGATGAACCGCGCCTAGACAACCGCATTTATGGGTACACAAGGAACCATGGAAGTTAGCCCACATCAATCGGGCACGCGGTTCATCACACCGTGGATGTAAGCACACAAAAAAGGAGACCAATAATCTAAAACGAGGATAACTTTTGCATCCGTTGTCCGATCGGGGCATACTTTTTTTTTGAGAAAGCTTGCAGCGAGGCCAACACCGAAAAAAGCAAAATTCAAAGAGTAGAATAGTATATAATTTTTTACAAAATACATACTTCCCTATGGTTGAGATACCATCCTGAATACCTCCTACTACCAGCATGTTACAGTCAATACAGCATCGAACTCCATCGCGGTAGAGGACTCGCCCACCGTATCATGAACCACGCCTAGACTCTAGAGTTTATGGGTACACAAGGAACCATGAAAGGTAACCCACATCCCTCGGCCACGCGGTTCAGCACACTTTGGGTGTAAGCACACGAAAAATACGACCTATAACCTAAAATGAGCGTAACTTTTGCATCTGTTGTCCATTCGGGGCATACTTCTTTTCTAGAAAGTTTGCCGTGAGGCCAACATCGACAAAAAGAAAAATTCAAAGAGTAGAATAGTATATAACTTTATTAAAAATAAATACTTCCCTATGGTCGAGATATCGCCCCGAGTACCTCCTACTACTAGCATGTTACATTCAATACAACATTGAACTCCATCGCGGTGGAGGACTCGCCCACCATATCATGAACCGCGCCTAGACTACTGCATTTATGGGTACACAAGGAATCATAGAATGTAACCCACATCAATCGGGCACACGGTTCATCACACCGTGGATGTAAGCACACGAAAAAGGAGACCAATAACCTAAAACGAGCATAACTTTTGCATCCGTTGTCCGATCGGGCCATACTTTTTTTTTCTAGAAAGCTTGCAGCGAAGCCAACACTGACAAAAAGTGAAATTCAAAGAGAAGAATAGTATATAATTTTTTACAAAATAAATACTTCCCTATGGTTGAGATACCGCCCCGAATACCTCCAACTCATAGCATGTTACATTTAGTACAACATCGAACTCCATCGCGGTGGAGTACTCGCCCACCGTATCATGAACCGTGCCTAGACTACCGAGTTTATGGGTACACAAGGAACCATGGAAGGTAACCCATATCCCTTGGCCACGCGGTTCTGCACACCGTGGGTGGAAGCACACGAAAAATAAGACCTATAACCTAAAACGAGCGTAACTTTTGCATTCGTTATCCATTTCGGGCATACTTTTTTTCTTGAAAGCTTGCGGCAAGGCCAACACCGACAAAAAGCAAATTTCAAAGAGTAGAATAGTATATAATATTATTAAAAATAAATACTTTGCTATGGTTGAGACACCGCCCCGAGTACCTCCTACTGCTAGCATGTTACATTCAATACAACATCGAACTCCATCGTGGTGGAGGACTCGCCCACCATATGATGAACCGCGCCTAGACTACCGCATTTATGGGTACACAAGGAACCATGGAAGTTAGCCCACATCAATCGGGCACGCGGTTCATCACACCGTGGATGTAAGCACACAAAAAAGGAGACCAATAACCTAAAACGAGGATAACTTTTGCATCCGTTGTCCGATCGGGGCATACTTTTTTTTTGAGAAAGCTTGCAGCGAGATCAACACCGAAAAAACTGAAATTCAAAGAGTAGAATAGTATATAATTTTTCACAAAATATATAATTCCCTATGGTTGAGATCCCACCCTGAATACCTCCTACTACCAGCATGTTACAGTCATTACAGCATCAAACTCCATCGCGGTAGAGGACTCGCCCACCGTATCATGAACCACGCCTAGACTCTAGAGTTTATGGGTACACAAGGAACCATGGAAGGTAACCCACATCCCTCGGCCACGCGGTTCAGCACACTATGGGTGTAAGCACACGAAAAATGCGACCTATAACCTAAAATGAGCGTAACTTTTGCATCTGTTGTCCGTTCGGGGCATACTTCTTTTCTAGAAAGTTTGCGGTGAGGCCAACAGCGACAAAAAGCAAAATTCAAATAGTAGAATAGTATATAACTTTATTAAAAATAAATACTTCCCTATGGTCGAGATATCGCCCCGAGTACCTCCTACTACTAGCATGTTACATTCGATACAACATCGAACTCCATCGCGGTGGAGGACTCGCCCACCATATCATGAACCGTGCCTTGACTACTGCATTTATGGGTACACAAGGAACGATGGAAGGTAACCCACATCAATCGGGCATGCGGTTCATCACACCGTGGATGTAAGCACATGAAAAAGGAGACCAATAACCTAAAACGAGCATAACTTTTGCATCCGTTGTCCGATCGGGGCATACCTATTTTTTCGAGAAAGCTTGCAGCGAGGCCAACACTGACAAAAAGGGAAATTCAAAGAGTAGAATAGTATATAATTTTTTACAAAATAAATACTTCCCTATGGTTGAGATACCGCCCCGACTACCTCCTACTGATAGCATGTTACATTCGATACAACATCGAACTCCATCGCGGTGGAGTACTCGCCCATCGTATCATGAACCGTGCCTAGACTCTCGAGTTTATGGGTACACAAGGAACCATGGATGGTAACCCACATCCCTCGGCCATGCGGTTCAGCACACCATGGGTGTAAGCACACAAAAAATTAGACCTATAACCTAAAACGAGCGTAACTTGTGCATTCGTTATCCATTCGGGGCATACTTTTTTTCTAGAAAGCTTGCGGCAAGGTCAACACCGACAAAAAGCAAAATTCAAAGAGTAGAATAGTATATAATATTATTAAAAATAAATACTTCCCTATGGTCGAGATACCGCCCCGAGTACCTCCTACTACTAGCATGTTACATAAACTACAACATTGAATTCCATCACGGTGGAGGATGAACTGCGCCTAGACTACCGTATTTATGGGTACACAAGGAACCATGGAAGGTAACCTACATCGATCGGGCACACGGTTCATCACACCGTGGATGTAAGCACATGAAAAATGAGACTAATAACCTAAAACGAGGATAACTTTTGCATCCGTTGTCCGATCGGGGCATACTTTTTTTTTGAGAAAGCTTGCAACGAGGCCAACACCAAAAAAAGCGAAATTCAAAGAGTAGAATAGTATATAATTTTTTACAAAATAAATACTTTCCTATGGTTGAGATACCTCCCCGAATACCTCCTACTGCCAGCATGTTACATTCAATACAACATCGAACTCCATCGCGGTGGAGTACTCGCCCACCGTATCATGAACCGCGCCTAGACTCTCGAGTTTATGGGTACACAAGGAACCATGGAAGGTAACCCACATTCCTCGGCCACACGGTTCGGCACACCGTGGGTGTAAGCACACAAAAAATGAGACCTATAATCTAAAACGAGCATAACATGGAAGGTAACCCACATCCCTCGGCCACACGGTTCGGCACACCGTGGGTGTAAGCACACAAAAAATAAGACCTATAATCTAAAACGAGCATAACTTTTGCATCCGTTATCCATTCGGGGCATACTTTTTTTCTAGAAAGTTTGCGTAGAGGCCAACACCGACAAAAAGCAAAATTCAAAGAGTAGAATAGTATATAACTTTATTAAAAATAAATACTTTCCTATGGTTGAGACACCGCCCCGAGTACCTCCTACTGCTAGCATGTTACATTCAATACAACATCGAACTCCATCGTGGTGGAGGACTCGCCCACCATATGATGAACCGCGCCTAGACTACCGCATTTATGGGTACACAAGGAACCATGGAAGTTAGCCCACATCAATCGGGCATGCGGTTCATCACACCGTGGATGTAAGCACACCAAAAAAAGGAGACCAATAACCTAAAACGAAGATAACTTCTGCATCCATTGTCCGATCGGGGCATACTTTTTTTTCTAGAAAGCTTGCAGCGAGGCCAACACTGACAAAAAGTGAAATTCAAAGAGTAGAATAGTATATAATTTTTTACAAAATAAATACTTCCCTATGGTTGAGATACCGCCCCGAATACCTCCTACTGCCAGCATGTTACATTCAATACAACATCGAACTCCATCGTGGTGGAGTACTCGCCCACCGTATCATGAACCGCGCCTAGACTCTCGAGTTTATGGGTACACAAGGAACCATGGAAGGTAACCCAGATTCCTCGGCCACACGGTTCGGCACACCGTGGGTGTAAGCACACAAAAAATGAGACCTATAATCTAAAACGAGCATAACATGGAAGGTAACCCACATCCCTTGGCCACACGGTTCGGCACACCGTGGGTGTAAGCACACAAAAAATGAGACCTATAATCTAAAACGAGCATAACTTTTGCATCCGTTATCCATTCGGGGCATACTTTTTTTCTAGAAAGTTTGCGGAGAGGCCAACACCGACAAAAAGCAAAATTCAAAGAGTAGAATAGTATACAACTTTATTAAAAATAAATACTTTCCTATGGTTGAGACACCGCCCCGAGTACCTCCTACTGCTAGCATGTTACATTCAATACAACATCGAACTCCATCGTGGTGGAGGACTCGCCCACCATATGATGAACCGCGCCTAGACTACCGCATTTATGGGTACACAAGGAACCATGGAAGTTAGCCCACATCAATCGGGCATGCAGTTCATCACACCGTGGATGTAAGCACACCAAAAAAAGGAGACCAATAACCTAAAACGAAGATAACTTCTAGATCCATTGTCCGATCGGGGCATACTTTTTTTTCTAGAAAGCTTGCAGCGAGGCCAACACTGACAAAAAGTGAAATTCAAAGAGTAGAATAGTATATAATTTTTTACAAAATAAATACTTCCCTATGGTTGAGATACCGCCCTGAATACCTCCTACTGCCAGCATGTTACATTCAATACAACATCGAACTCCATCGTGGTGGAGTACTCGCCCACCATATCATGAACCGCGCCTAGACTCTATAGTTTATGGGCACACAAGGAACCATGGAAGGTAACCCACATCCCTCGGCCACACGGTTCAGCACACCATGGGTGTAAGCACATGAAAAATAAGACCTATAACCTAAAATGAGCGTAACTTTTGCATCCGTTATCCATTCGGGGCATACTTTTTTTCTAGAAAGCTTGCGGCAAGGCCAACACCGACAAAAAGCAAAATTCAAAGAGTAGAATAGTATATAATATTAATAAAAATAAATGCTTCCCTATGGTTGAGATACCGCCCTGAGTACCTCCTACTGCTAGCAGTTACATTCAATACAACATCGAACTCCATCACGGTGGAGGACTCGCCCACCATATCATGAACCGCACCTAGACTACTGCATTAATGGGTACATAAGGAACCATGGAAGATAACCCACATCAATCGGGCACGCGGTTCATCACACCGTGAATGTAAGCACACGAAAAAGGAGACCAATAACCTAAAACGAGCATAACTTTTGCATCCGTTGTCTGATCAGGGTGTAGTATTTTTTTTTCGAGAAAGCATGCAGCGAGGTCAACACTGAGAAAAAGCAAAATTCAAAGAGTACAATAGTATATAAAATTTCACAAAATAAATACTTCCCTATGGTTGAGATACCGCCCCGAATACCTCCTACTACCAGCATGTTGCATTCAATACAACATCCTACTCCATCGCGGTGGAGGACTCGCCCACTGTATCATGATCGCACCTAGACTACCGCATTTATGATTACACAAGAAACCATGGAAGGTAACCCAGATCAATCGGGCACGCGGTTCATCACACCGTGGATGTAAGCACACGAAAAAGGAGACCAATAACCTAAAACGAGCATAACTTTTCCATCCGTTGTCCGATCGGGGCATACTTTTTTTTTAGAGAGCTTGCAGCGAGGCCAACACTGACAAAAAGTGAAATTCAAAGAGTAGAATAGTATATAATTTTTTACAAAATAAATACTTCCCTATGGTTGAGATACCGCCCCGAATACCTCCTACTGCCAGCATGTTACATTCAATACAACATCGAACTCCATCGTGGTGGAGTACTCGCCCACCATATCATGAACCGCGCCTAGACTCTTGAGTTTATGGGTACAAAAGGAACCATGGAAGGTAACCCACATCCCTTGGCCACACGGTTCGGCACACCATGGGTGTAAGCACATGAAAAATGAGACCTATAACCTAAAATGAGCGTAACTTTTGCATCCGTTATCCATTCGGGGCATACTTTTTTTCTAGAAAGCTTGCGGCAAGGCCAACACCGACAAAAAGCAAAATTCAAAGAGTAGAATAGTATATAATATTAATAAAAATAAATGCTTCCCTATGGTTGAGATACCGCCCTGAGTACCTCCTACTGCTAGCAGTTACATTCAATACAACATCGAACTCCATCACGGTGGAGGACTCGCCCACCATATCATGAACCGCACCTAGACTACTGCATTAATGGGTACATAAGGAACCATGGAAGATAACCCACATCAATCGGGCACGCGGTTCATCCCACCGTGAATGTAAGCACACGAAAAAGGAGACCAATAACCTAAAACGAGCATAACTTTTGCATCCGTTGTCTGATCAGGGTGTAGTATTTTTTTTTCGAGAAAGCATGCAGCGAGGTCAACACTGAGAAAAAGCAAAATTCAAAGAGTACAATAGTATATAAAATTTCACAAAATAAATACTTCCCTATGGTTGAGATACCGCCCCGAATACCTCCTACTACCAGCATGTTGCATTCAATACAACATCCTACTCCATCGCGGTGGAGGACTCGCCCACTGTATCATGATCGCACCTAGACTACCGCATTTATGATTACACAAGAAACCATGGAAGGTAACCCAGATCAATCGGGCACGCGGTTCATCACACCGTGGATGTAAGCACACGAAAAAGGAGACCAATAACCTAAAACGAGCATAACTTTTCCATCCGTTGTCCGATCGGGGCATACTTTTTTTTTAGAGAGCTTGCAGCGAGGCCAACACTGACAAAAAGTGAAATTCAAAGAGTAGAATAGTATATAATTTTTTACAAAATAAATACTTCCCTATGGTTGAGATACCGCCCCGAATACCTCCTACTGCCAGCATGTTACATTCAATACAACATCGAACTCCATCGTGGTGGAGTACTCGCCCACCATATCATGAACCGCGCCTAGACTCTTGAGTTTATGGGTACAAAAGGAACCATGGAAGGTAACCCACATCCCTTGGCCACACGGTTCGGCACACCATGGGTGTAAGCACATGAAAAATGAGACCTATAACCTAAAATGAGCGTAACTTTTGCATCCGTTATCCATTCGGGGCATACTTTTTTTCTAGAAAGCTTGCGGCAAGGCCAACACCGACAAAAAGCAAAATTCAAAGAGTATAATAGTATATAATATTAATAAAAATAAATACTTCCCTATGATTGAGATACCGCCCTGAGTACCTCCTACTACTAGCAGTTACATTCAATACAACATCGAACACCATCACGGTGGAGGACTCGCCCACCATATCATGAACCGCACCTAGACTACTGCATTAATGGGTACATAAGGAACCATGGAAGATAACCCACATCAATCGGGCATGCGGTTCATCACACCGTGAATGTAAGCACACGAAAAAGGAGACCAATAACCTAAAACGAGCATAACTTTTGCATCCGTTGTCTGATGAGGGTGTAGTATTTGTTTTCTAGAAAGCATGCAGCGAGGTCAACACTGACAAAAAAGCAAAATTCAAAGAGTACAATAGTATATAATATTTCACAAAATAAATACTTCCCTATGGTTGAGATACCACCCCGAATACCTCCTACTACCAGCATGTTACATTCAATACAACATCCTACTCCATCGCGGTGGAGGACTCGCCCACCGTATGATGAACGCACCTGGACTACCGCATTTGTGATTACACAAGAAACCATGGAAAGTAACCCAGATCAATCGGGCACGCGGTTCATCACACCGTGGATGTAAGCACACGAAAAAGGAGACCAATAACCTAAAACGAGCATAACTTTTCCATCCGTTGTCCGATCAGGCCATACTTTTTTTTAGAGAGCTTGCAGCGAGGCCAACACTGACAAAAAGTGAAATTCAAAGAGTAGAGTAGTATATAATTTTTTACAAAATAAATACTTCCCTATGGTTGAGATACCACCCTGAATACCTCCTACTGCCAGCATGTTATATTCAATACAACATCGAACTCCATCGTGGTGGAGTACTCGCCCACCATATCATGAACCGCGCCTAGACTCTAGAGTTTATGGGCACACAAGGAACCATGGAAGGTAACCCACATCCCTCGGCCACATGGTTCAGCACACCATGGGTGTAAGCACATGGAAAATGAGACCTATAACCTAAAATGAGCGTAACTTTTGCATCCGTTATCCATTCGGGGCATACTTTTTTTCTAGAAAGCTTGCGGCAAGACCAACACCGACAAAAAGCAAAATTCAAAGAGTAGAATAGTATATAATATTAATAAAAATAAATGCTTCCCTATGGTTGAGATACCGCCCTGAGTACCTCCTACTGCTAGCAGTTACATTCAATACAACATCGAACTCCATCACGGTGGAGGACTCGCCCACCATATCATGAACCGCACCTAGACTACTGCATTAATGGGTACATAAGGAACCATGGAAGATAACCCACATCAATCGGGCACGCGGTTCATCACACCGTGAATGTAAGCACATGAAAAAGGAGACCAATAACCTAAAACGAGCATAACTTTTGCATCCGTTGTCTGATCAGGGTGTAGTATTTTTTTTTCGAGAAAGCATGCAGCGAGGTCAATACTGACAAAAAGCAAAATTCAAAGAGTACAATAGTATATAAAATTTCACAAAATAAATACTTCCCTATGGTTGAGATACCGCCCCGAATACCTCCTACTACCAGCATATTGCATTCAATACAACATCCTACTCCATCGCGGTGGAGGACTCGCCCACTGTATCTTGATCGCACCTAGACTACCGCATTTATGATTACACAAGAAACCATGGAAGGTAACCCAGATCAATCGGGCACGCGGTTCATCACACCGTGGATGTAAGCACACGAAAAAGGAGACCAATAACCTAAAACGAGCATAACTTTTCCAGCCGTTGTCCGATCGGGGCATACTTTTTTTTTAGAGAGCTTGCAGCGAGGCCAACACTGACAAAAAGTGAAATTCAAAGAGTAGAATAGTATATAATTTTTTACAAAATAAATACTTCCCTATGGTTGAGATACCGCCCCGAATACCTCCTACTGCCAGCATGTTACATTCAATACAACATCGAACTCCATCGTGGTGGAGTACTCGCCCACCATATCATGAACCGCGCCTAGACTCTTGAGTTTATGGGTACAAAAGGAACCATGGAAGGTAACCCACATCCCTTGGCCACACGGTTCGGCACACCATGGGTGTAAGCACATGAAAAATGAGACCTATAACCTAAAATGAGCGTAACTTTTGCATCCGTTATCCATTCGGGGCATACTTTTTTTCTAGAAAGCTTGCGGCAAGGCCAACACCGACAAAAAGCAAAATTCAAAGAGTATAATAGTATATAATATTAATAAAAATAAATACTTCCCTATGATTGAGATACCGCCCTGAGTACCTCCTACTACTAGCAGTTACATTCAATACAACATCGAACACCATCACGGTGGAGGACTCGCCCACCATATCATGAACCGCACCTACACTACTGCATTAATGGGTACATAAGGAACCATGGAAGGTAACCCACATCAATCGGGCATGCGGTTCATCACACCGTGAATGTAAGCACACAAAAAAGGAGACCAATAACCTAAAACGAGCATAACTTTTGCATCCGTTGTCTGATCAGGGTGTAGTATTTGTTTTCTAGAAAGCATGCAGCGAGGTCAACACTGACAAAAAGCAAAATTCAAAGAGTACAATAGTATATAATATTTCACAAAATAAATACTTCCCTATGGTTAAGATACCACCCCGAATACCTCCTACTACCAGCATGTTACATTCAATACAACATCCTACTCCATCGCGGTGGAGGACTCGCCCACCGTATCATGATCGCACCTAGACTACCGCATTTGTGATTACACAAGAAACCATGGAAAGTAACCCAGATCAATCGGGCACGCGGTTCATCACACCGTGGA
The DNA here is from genome assembly GCA_032690845.1 of Eleusine coracana subsp. coracana. Lineage (NCBI taxonomy): Eukaryota > Viridiplantae > Streptophyta > Magnoliopsida > Poales > Poaceae > Eleusine > Eleusine coracana. The sequence continues at coordinate 51,964 of MU847533.1, forward strand.
TGTAAGCACACGAAAAAGGAGACCAATAACCTAAAACGAGCATAACTTTTCCATCCGTTGTCCGATCGGGCCATACTTTTTTTTTAGAGAGCTTGCAGCGAGGCCAACACTGACAAAAAGTGAAATTCAAAGAGTAGAGTAGTATATAATTTTTTACAAAATAAATACTTCCCTATGGTTGAGATACCACCCTGAATACCTCCTACTGCCAGCATGTTACATTCAATACAACATCGAACTCCATCGTGGTGGAGTACTCGCCCACCATATCATGAACCGCGCCTAGACTCTAGAGTTTATGGGCACACAAGGAACCATGGAAGGTAACCCACATCCCTCGGCCACATGGTTCAGCACACCATGGGTGTAAGCACATGGAAAATGAGACCTATAACCTAAAATGAGCGTAACTTTTGCATCCGTTATCCATTCGGGGCATACTTTTTTTCTAGAAAGCTTGCGGCAAGGCCAACACCGACAAAAAGCAAAATTCAAAGAGTAGAATAGTATATAATATTAATAAAAATAAATGCTTCCCTATGGTTGAGATACCGCCCTGAGTACCTCCTACTGCTAGCAGTTACATTCAATACAACATCGAACTCCATCACGGTGGAGGACTCGCCCACCATATCATGAACCGCACCTAGACTACTGCATTAATGGGTACATAAGGAACCATGGAAGGTAACCCACATCAATCGGACACGCGGTTCATCACACCGTGAATGTAAGCACACGAAAAAGGAGACCAATAACCAAAAACGAGCATAACTTTTGCATCCGTTGTCTGATCAGGGTGTAGTATTTTTTTCTAGAAAGCATGGTGTGAGGTCAACACTGACAAAAAGCAAAATTCAAAGAGTACAATAGCATATAATATTTCACAAAATAAATACTTCCCTATGGTTAGGATACCGCCCCGAATACCTCCTACTACCAGCATGTTACATTCAATACAACATCCAACTCCATAGCGGTGGAGGACTCGCCCACCGTATCATGATTGCACCTAGACTACCGCATTTATGATTACACAAGAAACCATGGAAGGTAACCCAGATCAATCGGGCACGCGGTTCATCACACCGTGGATGTAAGCACACGAAAAAGGAGACCAATAACCTAAAACGAGCATAACTTTTCCATCCGTTGTCCGATCGGGCCATACTTTTTTTTAGAGAGCTTGCAGCGAGGCCAACACTGACAAAAAGTGAAATTCAAAGAGTAGAGTAGTATATAATTTTTTACAAAATAAATACTTCCCTATGGTTGAGATACCGCCCTGAATACCTCCTACTGCCAGCATCTTACATCCAATACAACATCGAACTCCATCGTGGTGGAGTACTCGCCCACCATATCATGAACCGCGCCTAGACTCTTGAGTTTATGGGTACAAAAGGAAACATGGAAGGTAACCCACATCCCTTGGCCACACGGTTCAGCACACCATGGGTGTAAGCACATGAAAAATGAGACCTATAACCTAAAATGAGCGTAACTTTTGCATCCGTTATCCATTCGGGGCATACTTTTTTTCTAGAAAGCTTGGGGTAAGGCCAACACCGACAAAAAGAAAAATTCAAAGAGTAGAATAGTAAATAATATTATTAAAAATAAATACTTCACTATGGTTGAGATACCACCCTAAGTACCTCCTACTGCTAGCAGTTACATTCAATACCACGTCGAACTCCATCACGGTGGAGGACTCGCCCACCGTATCATGATCGCACCTAGAATACCGCATTTATGGGTACACAAGGAACCATGGAAGGTAACCCAGATCAATCAGGCACGCGGTTCATCACACCGTGGATGTAAGCACATGAAAAATGAGACCTCTAACCTAAAATGAGCGTAACTTTTGCATCCGTTATCCATTCGGGGCATACTTTTTTTCTAGAAAGCTTGCAGCGAGGCCAACACCGACAAAAAGAAAAATTCAAAGAGTAGAAGAGAACATAATTTTATTAAAAATAAATACTTCCCTATGGTTGAGATACCGCATCGAGTACCTCCTACTACTAGCATGTTATATTCAATACAACATCAAACTCCATCGCGGTGGAGGACTCGCCCACCATATCATGAACTGCACCTAGACTACCGTATTTATGGGTACACAAGGAACCATGGAAGGTAACCCACATCAATCGGTCATGCGGTTCATCACACGGTGGATGTAAGCATACGAAAAACGAGACCAATAACCTAAAATGAGCATAACTTTTGCATTCGTTGTCCGATCGGGGCATACTTTTTTTTTCTAGAGAGCTTGCAGTGAGGCCAACATAGACAAAAAGCAAAATTCAAAGAGTAGAATAGTATATAATTTTTAACAAAATAAATACTTCCCTATGGTTGAGATACCGCCCCGAATACCTCCTACTGCCAGCATGTTACATCCAATACAACATCGAACTCCATCGTGGTGGAGTACTCGCCCACCATATCATGAACCGCGCCTAGACTCTTGAGTTTATGGGTACAAAAGGAACCATGGAACGTAACCCACATCCCTCGGCCACACGGTTCAGCACACCATGGGTGTAAGCACATGAAAAATGAGACCTATAACCTAAAATGAGCGTAACTTTTGCATCCGTTATCCATTCAGGGCATACTTTTTTTCTAGAAAGCTTGCGGCAAGGCCAACACCGACAAAAAGCAAAATTCAAAGAGTAGAATAGTATATAATATTAATAAAAATAAATACTTCCCTATGGTTGAGATACCGCCCTGAGTACCTCCTACAGCTAGCAGTTACATTCAATACAACATCGAACTCCATCATAGTGGAGGACCCGGCCACCATATCATGAACCGCACCTAGACTACTGCATTAATGGGTACATAAGGAACCATGGAAGGTAACCCACATCAATCGGGCACGCGGTTCATCACACCGTGAATGTAAGCACACGAAAAAGGAGACCAATAACCAAAAACGAGCATAACTTTTGCATCCGTTGTCTGATCAGGGTGTAGTATTTTTTTCTAGAAAGCATGGTGTGAGGTCAACACTGACAAAAAGCAAAATTCAAAGAGTACAATAGCATATAATATTTCACAAAATAAATACTTCCCTATGGCTAGGATACCGCCCCGAATACCTCCTACTACCAGCATGTCACATTCAATACAACATCCAACTCCATAGCGGTGGAGGACTCGCCCACCGTATCATGATCGCACCTAGACTACCGCATTTATGATTACACAAGAAACCATGGAAGGTAACCCAGATCAATCGGGCACGCGGTTCATCACACCGTGGATGTAAGCACATGAAAAATGAGACCTCTAACCTAAAATGAGCGTAACTTTTGCATCCGTTATCCATTCGGGGCATACTTTTTTTCTAGAAAGCTTGCAGCGAGGCCAACACCGACAAAAAGAAAAATTCAAAGAGTAGAAGAGAACATAATTTTATTAAAAATAAATACTTCCCTATGGTTGAGATACCGCATCGAGTACCTCCTACTACTAGCATGTTATATTCAATACAACATCAAACTCCATCGCGGTGGAGGACTCGCCCACCATATCATGAACTGCACCTAGACTACCGTATTTATGGGTACACAAGGAACCATGGAAGGTAACCCACATCAATCGGTCATGCGGTTCATCACACGGTGGATGTAAGCATACGAAAAACGAGACCAATAACCTAAAATGAGCATAACTTTTGCATTCGTTGTCCGATCGGGGCATACTTTTTTTTTCTAGAGAGCTTGCAGTGAGGCCAACATAGACAAAAAGCAAAATTCAAAGAGTAGAATAGTATATAATTTTTAACAAAATAAATACTTCCCTATGGTTGAGATACCGCCCCGAATACCTCCTACTGCCAGCATGTTACATCCAATACAACATCGAACTCCATCGTGGTGGAGTACTCGCCCACCATATCATGAACCGCGCCTAGACTCTTGAGTTTATGGGTACAAAAGGAACCATGGAACGTAACCCACATCCCTCGGCCACACGGTTCAGCACACCATGGGTGTAAGCACATGAAAAATGAGACCTATAACCTAAAATGAGCGTAACTTTTGCATCCGTTATCCATTGAGGGCATACTTTTTTTCTAGAAAGCTTGCGGCAAGGCCAACACCGACAAAAAGCAAAATTCAAAGAGTAGAATAGTATATAATATTAATAAAAATAAATACTTCCCTATGGTTGAGATACCGCCCTGAGTACCTCCTACAGCTAGCAGTTACATTCAATACAACATCGAACTCCATCATAGTGGAGGACCCGGCCACCATATCATGAACCGCACCTAGACTACTGCATTAATGGGTACATAAGGAACCATGGAAGGTAACCCACATCAATCGGGCACGCGGTTCATCACACCGTGAATGTAAGCACACGAAAAAGGAGACCAATAACCAAAAACGAGCATAACTTTTGCATCCGTTGTCTGATCAGGGTGTAGTATTTTTTTCTAGAAAGCATGGTGTGAGGTCAACACTGACAAAAAGCAAAATTCAAAGAGTACAATAGCATATAATATTTCACAAAATAAATACTTCCCTATGGTTAGGATACCGCCCCGAATACCTCCTACTACCAGCATGTTACATTCAATACAACATCCAACTCCATAGCGGTGGAGGACTCGCCCACCGTATCATGATTGCACCTAGACTACCGCATTTATGATTACACAAGAAACCATGGAAGGTAACCCAGATCAATCGGGCACGCGGTTCATCACACCGTGGATGTAAGCACACGAAAAAGGAGACCAATAACCTAAAACGAGCATAACTTTTCCATCCGTTGTCCGATCGGGCCATACTTTTTTTTAGAGAGCTTGCAGCGAGGCCAACACTGACAAAAAGTGAAATTCAAAGAGTAGAATAGTATATAATTTTTTACAAAATAAATACTTCCCTATGGTTGAGATACCGCCCTGAATACCTCCTACTGCCAGCATCTTACATCCAATACAACATCGAACTCCATCGTGGTGGAGTACTCGCCCACCATATCATGAACCGCGCCTAGACTCTTGAGTTTATGGGTACAAAAGGAAACATGGAAGGTAACCCACATCCCTCGGCCACACGGTTCAGCACACCATGGGTGTAAGCACATGAAAAATGAGACCTATAACCTAAAATGAGCGTAACTTTTGCATCCGTTATCCATTCGGGGCATACTTTTTTTCTAGAAAGCTTGGGGTAAGGCCAACACCGACAAAAAGAAAAATTCAAAGAGTAGAATAGTAAATAATATTATTAAAAATAAATACTTCACTATGGTTGAGATACCACCCTAAGTACCTCCTACTGCTAGCAGTTACATTCAATACCACGTCGAACTCCATCACGGTGGAGGACTCGCCCACCGTATCATGATCGCACCTAGAATACCGCATTTATGGGTACACAAGGAACCATGGAAGGTAACCCAGATCAATCAGGCACGCGGTTCATCACACCGTGGATGTAAGCACATGAAAAATGAGACCTCTAACCTAAAATGAGCGTAACTTTTGCATCCGTTATCCATTCGGGGCATACTTTTTTTCTAGAAAGCTTGCAGCGAGGCCAACACCGACAAAAAGAAAAATTCAAAGAGTAGAAGAGAACATAATTTTATTAAAAATAATACTTCCCTATGGTTGAGATACCGCATCGAGTACCTCCTACTACTAGCATGTTATATTCAATACAACATCAAACTCCATCGCGGTGGAGGACTCGCCCACCATATCATGAACTGCACCTAGACTACCGTATTTATGGGTACACAAGGAACCATGGAAGGTAACCCACATCAATCGGTCATGCGGTTCATCACACGGTGGATGTAAGCATACGAAAAACGAGACCAATAACCTAAAATGAGCATAACTTTTGCATTCGTTGTCCGATCGGGGCATACTTTTTTTTTCTAGAGAGCTTGCAGTGAGGCCAACATAGACAAAAAGCAAAATTCAAAGTGTAGAATAGTATATAATTTTTAACAAAATAAATACTTCCCTATGGTTGAGATACCGCCCCGAATACCTCCTACTGCCAGCATGTTACATCCAATACAACATCGAACTCCATCGTGGTGGAGTACTCGCCCACCATATCATGAACCGCGCCTAGACTCTTGAGTTTATGGGTACAAAAGGAACCATGGAACGTAACCCACATCCCTCGGCCACACGGTTCAGCACACCATGGGTGTAAGCACATGAAAAATGAGACCTATAACCTAAAATGAGCGTAACTTTTGCATCCGTTATCCATTCAGGGCATACTTTTTTTCTAGAAAGCTTGCGGCAAGGCCAACACCGACAAAAAGCAAAATTCAAAGAGTAGAATAGTATATAATATTAATAAAAATAAATACTTCCCTATGGTTGAGATACCGCCCTGAGTACCTCCTACAGCTAGCAGTTACATTCAATACAACATCGAACTCCATCATAGTGGAGGACCCGGCCACCATATCATGAACCGCACCTAGACTACTGCATTAATGGGTACATAAGGAACCATGGAAGGTAACCCACATCAATCGGGCACGCGGTTCATCACACCGTGAATGTAAGCACACGAAAAAGGAGACCAATAACCAAAAACGAGCATAACTTTTGCATCCGTTGTCTGATCAGGGTGTAGTATTTTTTTCTAGAAAGCATGGTGTGAGGTCAACACTGACAAAAAGCAAAATTCAAAGAGTACAATAGCATATAATATTTCACAAAATAAATACTTCCCTATGGCTAGGATACCGCCCCGAATACCTCCTACTACCAGCATGTCACATTCAATACAACATCCAACTCCATAGCGGTGGAGGACTCGCCCACCGTATCATGATCGCACCTAGACTACCGCATTTATGATTACACAAGAAACCATGGAAGGTAACCCAGATCAATCGGGCACGCGGTTCATCACACCGTGGATGTAAGCACATGAAAAATGAGACCTCTAACCTAAAATGAGCGTAACTTTTGCATCCGTTATCCATTCGGGGCATACTTTTTTTCTAGAAAGCTTGCAGCGAGGCCAACACCGACAAAAAGAAAAATTCAAAGAGTAGAAGAGAACATAATTTTATTAAAAATAAATACTTCCCTATGGTTGAGATACCGCATCGAGTACCTCCTACTACTAGCATGTTATATTCAATACAACATCAAACTCCATCGCGGTGGAGGACTCGCCCACCATATCATGAACTGCACCTAGACTACCGTATTTATGGGTACACAAGGAACCATGGAAGGTAACCCACATCAATCGGTCATGCGGTTCATCACACGGTGGATGTAAGCATACGAAAAACGAGACCAATAACCTAAAATGAGCATAACTTTTGCATTCGTTGTCCGATCGGGGCATACTTTTTTTTTCTAGAGAGCTTGCAGTGAGGCCAACATAGACAAAAAGCAAAATTCAAAGAGTAGAATAGTATATAATTTTTAACAAAATAAATACTTCCCTATGGTTGAGATACCGCCCCGAATACCTCCTACTGCCAGCATGTTACATCCAATACAACATCGAACTCCATCGTGGTGGAGTACTCGCCCACCATATCATGAACCGCGCCTAGACTCTTGAGTTTATGGGTACAAAAGGAACCATGGAACGTAACCCACATCCCTCGGCCACACGGTTCAGCACACCATGGGTGTAAGCACATGAAAAATGAGACCTATAACCTAAAATGAGCGTAACTTTTGCATCCGTTATCCATTCAGGGCATACTTTTTTTCTAGAAAGCTTGCGGCAAGGCCAACACCGACAAAAAGCAAAATTCAAAGAGTAGAATAGTATATAATATTAATAAAAATAAATACTTCCCTATGGTTGAGATACCGCCCTGAGTACCTCCTACAGCTAGCAGTTACATTCAATACAACATCGAACTCCATCATAGTGGAGGACCCGGCCACCATATCATGAACCGCACCTAGACTACTGCATTAATGGGTACATAAGGAACCATGGAAGGTAACCCACATCAATCGGGCACGCGGTTCATCACACCGTGAATGTAAGCACACGAAAAAGGAGACCAATAACCAAAAACGAGCATAACTTTTGCATCCGTTGTCTGATCAGGGTGTAGTATTTTTTTCTAGAAAGCATGGTGTGAGGTCAACACTGACAAAAAGCAAAATTCAAAGAGTACAATAGCATATAATATTTCACAAAATAAATACTTCCCTATGGCTAGGATACCGCCCCGAATACCTCCTACTACCAGCATGTTACATTCAATACAACATCCAACTCCATAGCGGTGGAGGACTCGCCCACCGTATCATGATCGCACCTAGACTACCGCATTTATGATTACACAAGAAACCATGGAAGGTAACCCAGATCAATCGGGCACGCGGTTCATCACACCGTGGATGTAAGCACATGAAAAATGAGACCTCTAACCTAAAATGAGCGTAACTTTTGCATCCGTTATCCATTCGGGGCATACTTTTTTTCTAGAAAGCTTGCAGCGAGGCCAACACCGACAAAAAGAAAAATTCAAAGAGTAGAAGAGAACATAATTTTATTAAAAATAAATACTTCCCTATGGTTGAGATACCGCATCGAGTACCTCCTACTACTAGCATGTTATATTCAATACAACATCAAACTCCATCGCGGTGGAGGACTCGCCCACCATATCATGAACTGCACCTAGACTACCGTATTTATGGGTACACAAGGAACCATGGAAGGTAACCCACATCAATCGGTCATGCGGTTCATCACATGGTGGATGTAAGCATACGAAAAACGAGACCAATAACCTAAAATGAGCATAACTTTTGCATTCGTTGTCCGATCGGGGCATACTTTTTTTTTCTAGAGAGCTTGCAGTGAGGCCAACATAGACAAAAAGCAAAATTCAAAGAGTAGAATAGTATATAATTTTTAACACAATAAATACTTCCCGATGATTGAGATACCGCCCCGAATACCTCCTACTACCAGCATGTTACATTCAATATAGCATCGAACTCCACCGTGGTGGAGGATTTGCCCACTGTATCATGAACCGCACCTAGACTACCGAGTTTATGGGTACACAAGGAACCATGGAAGGTAACCCACATCCCTCGGCCACGCGGTTCAGCACACCATGGGTGTAAGCACATGAAAAATGAGACCTATAACCTAAAATGAGCGTAACTTTTGCATCCGTTATCCATTCGGGGCATACTTTTTTTCTAGAAAGCTTGCGGCAAGGCCAACACCGACAAAAAGCAAAATTCAAAGAGTAGAATAGTATATAATATTAATAAAAATAAATACTTCCCTATGGTTGAGATACCGCCCTGAGTACCTCCTACAGCTAGCAGTTACATTCAATACAACATCGAACTCCATCATAGTGGAGGACCCGCCCACCATATCATGAACCGCACCTAGACTACTGCATTAATGGGTACATAAGGAACCATGGAAGGTAACCCACATCAATCGGGCACGCGGTTCATCACACCGTGAATGTAAGCACACGAAAAAGGAGACCAATAACCAAAAACGAGCATAACTTTTGCATCCGTTGTCTGATCAGGGTGTAGTATTTTTTTCTAGAAAGCATGGTGTGAGGTCAACACTGACAAAAAGCAAAATTCAAAGAGTACTATAGCATATAATATTTCACAAAATAAATACTTCCCTATGGTTAGGATACCGTCCCGAATACCTCCTACTACCAGCATGTTACATTCAATACAACATCCAACTCCATAGCGGTGGAGGACTCGCCCACCGTATCATGATTGCACCTAGACTACCGCATTTATGATTACACAAGAATCCATGGAAGGTAACCCAGATCAATCGGGCACGCGGTTCATCACACCGTGGATGTAAGCACACGAAAAAGGAGACCAATTACCTAAAACGAGCATAACTTTTCCATCCGTTGTCCGATCGGGGCATACTTTTTTTTTAGAAAGCTTGCAGCGAGGCCAACACTAACAAAAAGTGAAATTCAAAGAGTAGAATAGTATATAATTTTTTACAAAATAAATACTTCCCTATGGTTGAGATACCGCCCCGAATACCTCCTACGGCCAGCATGTTACATTCAATACAACATCGAACTCCATAATGGTGGAGTACTCGCCCACCATATCATGAACCGCGCCTAGACTCTTGAGTTTATGGGTACACAAGGAACCATGGAAGGTAACCCACATCCCTCGGCCACGCGGTTCAGCACACCATGGGTGTAAGCACATGAAAAATGAGACCTCTAACCTAAAATGAGCGTAACTTTTGCATCCGTTATCCATTCGGGGCATACTTTTTTTCTAGAAAGCTTGCGGCAAGGCCAACACCGACAAAAAGCAAAATTCAAAGAGTAGAATAGTATATAATATTAAGAAAAATAAATACTTGCCTATGGTTGAGATACCGCCCTGAGTACCTCCTACAGCTAGCAGTTACATTCAATACAACATCGAACTCCATCATAGTGGAGGACCCGCCCACCATATCATGAACCGCACCTAGACTACTGCATTAATGGGTACATAAGGAACCATGGAAGGTAACCCACATCAATCGGGCACGCGGTTCATCACACCGTGAATGTAAGCACACGAAAAAGGAGACCAATAACCAAAACGAGCATAACTTTTGCATCCGTTGTCTGATCAGGGTGTAGTATTTTTTTCTAGAAAGCATGGTGTGAGGTCAACACTGACAAAAAGCAAAATTCAAAGAGTACTATAGCATATAATATTTCACAAAATAAATACTTCCCTATGGTTAGGATACCGCCCCGAATACCTCCTACTACCAGCATGTTACATTCAATACAACATCCAACTCCATAGCGGTGGAGGACTCGCCCACCGTATCATGATCGCACCTAGACTACCGCATTTATGATTACACAAGAAACCATGGAAGGTAACCTAGATCAATCGGGCACGCGGTTCATCACACCGTGGATGTAAGCACACGAAAAAGGAGACCAATTACCTAAAACGAGCATAACTTTTCCATCCGTTGTCCGATCGGGGCATACTTTTTTTTAGAAAGCTTGCAGCGAGGCCAACACTAACAAAAAGTGAAATTCAAAGAGTAGAATAGTATATAATTTTTTACAAAATAAATACTTCCCTATGGTTGAGATACCGCCCCGAATACCTCCTACGGCCAGCATGTTACATTCAATACAACATCGAACTCCATAATGGTGGAGTACTCGCCCACCATATCATGAACCGCGCCTAGACTCTTGAGTTTATGGGTACACAAGGAACCATGGAAGGTAACCCACATCCTTCGGCCACACGGTTCAGCACACCATGGGTGTAAGCACATGAAAAATGAGACCTCTAACCTAAAATGAGCGTAACTTTTGCATCCGTTATCCATTCGGGGCATACTTTTTTTCTAGAAAGCTTGCGGTAAGGCCAACACCGACAAAAAGAAAAATTCAAAGAGTAGAATAGTATATAATATTATTAAAAATAAATACTTCCCTATGGTTGAGATACCGCCCTGAGTACCTCCTACAGCTAGCAGTTACATTCAATACAACATCGAACTCCATCATAGTGGAGGACCCGCCCACCATATCATGAACCGCACCTAGACTACTGCATTAATCGGTACATGAGGAACCATGGAAGGTAACCCACATCAATCGGGCACGCGGTTCATCACACCGTGAATGTAAGCACACGAAAAAGGAGACCAATAACCAAAAACGAGCATAACTTTTGCATCCGTTGTCTGATCAGGGTGTAGTATTTTTTTCTAGAAAGCATGCAGTGAGGTCAACACTGACAAAAAGCAAAATTCAAAGAGTACAATAGCATATAATATTTCACAAAATAAATACTTCCCTATGGTTAGGATACCGCCCCGAATACCTCCTACTACCAGCATGTTACATTCAATACAACATCCAACTCCATTAGCGGTGGAGGACTCGCCCACCGTATCATGATCGCACCTAGACTACCGCATTTATGATTACACAAGAAACCATGGAAGGTAACCCAGATCAATCGGGCACGCGGTTCATCACACCGTGGATGTAAGCACACGAAAAAGGAGACCAATTACCTAAAACGAGCATAACTTTTCCATCCGTTGTCCGATCGGGGCATACTTTTTTTTAGAAAGCTTGCAGCTGAGGCCAACACTAACAAAAAGTGAAATTCAAAGAGTAGAATAGTATATAATTTTTACAAAATAAATACTTCCCTATGGTTGAGATACCGCCCCGAATACCTCCTACGGCCAGCATGTTACATTCAATACAACATCGAACTCCATCATGGTGGAGTACTCGCCCACCATATCATGAACCGCGCCTAGACTCTTGAGTTTATGGGTACACAAGGAACCATGGAAGGTAACCCACATCCTTCGGCCACACAGTTCAGCACACCATGGGTGTAAGCACATGAAAAATGAGACCTCTAACCTAAAATGAGCGTAACTTTTGCATCCGTTATCCATTCGGGACATACTTTTTTTCTAGAAAGCTTGCGGTAAGGCCAACACCGACAAAAAGAAAAATTCAAAGAGTAGAATAGTAAATAATATTATTAAAAATAAATACTTCACTATGGTTGAGATACCACCCTAAGTACCTCCTACTGCTAGCAGTTACATTCAATACCACGTCGAACTCCATCACGGTGGAGGACTCGCCCACCGTATCATGATCGCACCTAGAATACCGCATTTATGGGTACACAAGGAACCATGGAAGGTAACCCAGATCAATCAGGCACGCGGTTCATCACACAGTGGATGTAAGCACATGAAAAATGAGACCTCTAACCTAAAATGAGCGTAACTTTTGCATCCGTTATCCATTCGGGGCATACTTTTTTTCTAGAAAGCTTGCAGCGAGGCCAACACCGACAAAAAGATAAATTCAAAGAGTAGAAGAGAACATAATTTTATTAAAATAAATACTTCCCTATGGTTGAGATACCGCATCGAGTACCTCCTACTACTAGCATGTTATATTCAATACAACATCAAACTCCATCGCGGTGGAGGACTCGCCCACCATATCATGAACTGCACCTAGACTACCGTATTTATGGGTACACAAGGAACCATGGAAGGTAACCCACATCAATCGGTCATGCGGTTCATCACACGGTGGATGTAAGCATACGAAAAACGAGACCAATAACCTAAAATGAGCATAACTTTTGCATTCGTTGTCCGATCGGGGCATACTTTTTTTTTCTAGAGAGCTTGCAGTGAGGCCAACATAGACAAAAAGCAAAATTCAAAGAGTAGAATAGTATATAATTTTTAACATAATAAATACTTCCCGATGATTGAGATACCGCCCCGAATACCTCCTACTACCAGCATGTTACATTCAATATAGCATCGAACTCCACCGTGGTGGAGGATTTGCCCACTGTATCATGAACCGCACCTAGACTACCGCAGTTATGGGTACACAAGGAACCATGGAAGGTAACCCACATCCCTCGGCCACGCGGTTCAGCACACCATGGGTGTAAGCACATGAAAATGAGACCTATAACCTAAAATGAGCGTAACTTTTGCATCCGTTATCCATTCGGGGCATACTTTTTTCTAGAAAGCTTGCGGCAAGGCCAACACCGACAAAAAGCAAATTCAAAGAG
>MU847534.1:0-65563 GCA_032690845.1 Eleusine coracana subsp. coracana
GGTCTCTTTTTCGTGCTTACACCCACGGTGGGCTGAAGCTGGCATGAGGGATGTGGGTTACCTTCCATCGTTCCTTGTGGACCGATAACTCGATAGTCTAGGTGCCGTTCATGACATGGTGGGTGAATCCTCCACCGCGATGGAGTTTGATGCTATATTGAATGTAACATGCTCGTAGTAGGAGATATTCGGGACGATATCTCAACCATAGGAAGTATTTTTTAAAAAAAAATTATATACTATTCTGCTCTTTGAATTCGCTTTTTGTCGTGTTGGCCTCGCCACAAGCTTTCTAGAAAAAAAAAGTATGCCCTGATCGGACAACGGATGCAAAAGTTATGCTCATTTTAGGTTATTGGTCTCCTTTTTCATGTGCTTACACCCACGGTTGCTGACCGCGTGGCCTGAGGGAGTGTGGGTTACCTTCCATGGTTCCTTGTGTACCATAAACTCGGCAGTCTAGGCTCGGTTCATGATACGGTGGGCGAGTCCTCCACCGCGATGGAGTTCAACGTTGTAATTGAATGTAACATGGCTGGCAGTAGGAGGTATTACCTAGGCGGTATCTCAATCATAGGGAAGTTGTTATTTTGTAAAAATTAGATACTATTCTACTCTTGAAATGTCGCTTTTGTCGGTGTTGGCCTTCGTTGCAAAGCTTTCTAGAAAAAAAAACGTAAGCCCCGATCGGCACGGAATACAAAAAGTTAGCTCATTTTAGGGTTATTGGTCTGCTTTTTCATGTGCTTACACACCATAGTGTGATGAACCGCGTGCAAAAATGGATGGTGGGTTACATCCATTGGTTCCTTGTGTACCCCATAAAGTGCGGTAGTCTAGGCGTGGTTCTGATATGGTTGGGCGAGTCCTTCCGCCGCTGATGGAGTTCGCGTTGTATTGAATGTAACATGCTAGCAGTAGGAGGTACTCATGGCGGTATCGTCAACAATAGGGAAAGTGATTTATTTGTAAAAATTATAGACTATTCTACTCTTTGAATTTTGCTTTTTGTCGGTGTTGGCCTCACCGCAAGCTTTCTAGAAAAAAAAGTATGCCCCGAACGGACAAGGGGCACAAAGTTACGCTCATTTTAGGTTATAGGTCTCATTTTTTGTGTTCTTACACCCACGGTGTGCTGAACTGCATGTGCCGAGGGATGTGGGTTACCTTCCATCGTTCCTTGTGTACCGATAAACTCGATAGTCTAGGTGCGGTTCATGAGACGTGGGTGAATCCTCCCCCGCGATGGAGTTCGATGCTATATTGAATGTAACATGCTGGTAGTAGGAGATATTCGGGATGGTATCTCAACCATAGGGAAGTATTTATTTTGTAAAAAATTATATACTATTCTGCTCTTTGAATTTCGCTTTTTGTCAGTGTTGGCCTCGCCACAAGCTTTCTAGAAAAAAAAGTATGCCCTGATCGGACAACGGATGCAAAAGTTATGCTCATTTTAGGTTATTGGTCTCTTTTTCGTGTGCTTACACCCACGGTGGGCTGAACCGCATGGCTGAGGGATGTGGGTTACCTTCCATCGTTCCTTGTGGACCGATAACTCGATAGTCTAGGTGCGGTTCATGACATGGTGGGTGAATCCTCCACCGTGATGGAGTTTGATGCTATATTGAATGTAACATGCTCGTAGTAGGAGATATTCGGGACGATATCTCAACCATAGGGAAGTATTTTTAAAAAAAAATTATATACTATTCTGCTCTTTGAATTTCGCTTTTTGTCGGTGTTGGCCTCGCCACAAGCTTTGTAGGAAAAAAAAGTATGCCCTGATCGGACAACGGATGCAAAAGTTATGCTCATTTTAGGTTATTGGTCTCCTTTTCATGTGCTTACACCCACGGTGGGCTGAACCGCGTGGCTGAGGGATAGTGGGTTACCTTCCATGGTTCCTTGGTGTACCATAAACTCGGTAGTCTAGGCGCGGTTCATGATACGATGGTGAGTCCTCCACCACGATGGAGTTCGACGTGTATTGAATGTAACATGCTGGCAGTAGGAGGTATTCTAGGCGGTATCCTCAACCATAGGGAAGTATTTATTTTGTAAAAAATTATATACTATTCTACTCTTTGAATTTCGCTTTTTGTCGGTGTTGGCCTCGTTGCAAGCTTTCTAGAAAAAAAAAGTAAGCCCCGATCGGACAACGGATACAAAAGTTATGCTCATTTTAGGTTATTGGTCTTCTTTTTCATGTGCTTACACCCATAGTGTGATGAACCGCGTGCAAAATGGATGTGGGTTACCTCCCATGGTTCCTTGTGTACCCATAAATGCGGTAGTCTAGGCGTGGTTCATGATATGGTGGGCGAGTCCTCCGCCGCGATGGAGTTCGACGTTGTATTGAATGTAACATGCTAGCAGTAGGAGGTACTCATGGCGGTATCTCAACCATAGGGAAGTATTTATTTTGTAAAAAATTATATACTATTCTACTCTTTGAATTTTGCTTTTTGTCGGTGTTGGCCTCACCGCAAGCTTTCTAGAAAAAAAGTATGCCCCAGAACGGACAAGGGGCACAAAAGTTACGCTCATTTTAGGTTATAGGTCTCATTTTTTGTGTTCTTACACCCACTGGTGTGCTGAACTGCATGGCCGAGGGATGTGGGTTACCTTCCATCGTTCCTTGTGTACCGATAAACTCGATAGTCTAGGTGCGGTTCATGAGACGGTGGGTGAATCCTCCCCCGCGATGGAGTTCGATGCTATATTGAATGTAACATGCTGGTAGTAGGAGATATTCGGGATGGTATCTCAACCATAGGGAAGTATTTATTTTGTAAAAAATTATATACTATTCTGCTCTTTGAATTTCGCTTTTTGTCAGTGTTGGCCTCGCCACAAGCTTTCTAGAAAAAAAAGTATGCCCTGATCGGACAACGGATGCAAAAGTTATGCTCATTTTAGGTTATTGGTCTCTTTTTCGTGTGCTTACACCCACGGTGGGCTGAACCGCATGGCTGAGGGATGTGGGTTACCTTCCATCGTTCCTTGTGGACCGATAAACTCGATAGTCTAGGTGCGGTTCATGACATGGTGGGTGAATCCTCCACCGCGATGGAGTTTGATGCTATATTGAATGTAACATGCTCGTAGTAGGAGATATTCGGGACGATATCTCAACCATAGGGAAGTATTTTTTTAAAAAAAATTATATACTATTCTGCTCTTTGAATTTCGCTTTTTGTCGGTGTTGGCCTCGCCACAAGCTTTGTAGAAAAAAAAGTATGCCCTGATCGGACAACGGATGCAAAAGTTATGCTCATTTTAGGTTATTGGTCTCCTTTTTCATGTGCTTACACCCACGGTGGGCTGAACCGCGTGGCTGAGGGATGTGGGTTACCTTCCATGGTTCCTTGTGTACCAATAAACTCGGTAGTCTAGGCGCGGTTCATGATACGATGGGTGAGTCCTCCACCACAATGGAGTTCAACGTTGTATTGAATGTAACATGCTGGCAGTAGGAGGTATTCTGGGTGGTACCTCAACCATAGGAAAGTATTTATTTTGTAATAAATTATATACTATTCTAATCTTTTAATTTTGCATTTTGTCAGTGTTGGCCTCGCCGCAAGCTTTTTAGAAAAAAAAAGTATGCCCCAAACGGATACGGACGGTAAAGTTATGCTCATTTTAGGTTATAGGTCTCATTTTTGGTGTGCTTACACCCACGGTGTGCTGAACCGCGTGGCCGAGGGATGTGGGTTGCCTTCCATGGTTCCTTGTGTACGCATAAACTCGGCAGTCTAGGCTCGGTTCATGATACGGTGGGCGAGTCCTCCACCGCGATGGAGTTCGATGCTGTATTGAATGTAACATGCTGGCAGTAGGAGGTATTCTAGGCGGTATCTCAATCATAGGGAAGTATTTATTTTGTAAAAAATTATATACTATTCTACTCTTTGAATTTCGCTTTTTGTCGGTGTTGGCCTCGTTGCAAGCTTTCTAGAAAAAAAAAGTAAGCCCCGATCGGACAACGGATACAAAAGTTATGCTCATTTTAGGTTATTGGTCTTCTTTTTCGTGTGCTTACACCCATAGTGTGATGAACCGCGTGCAAAATGGATGTGGGTTACCTCCCATGGTTCCTTGTGTACCCATAAATGCGGTAGTCTAGGCGTGGTTCATGATATGGTGGGCGAGTCCTCCGCCGCGATGGAGTTCGACGTTGTATTGAATGTAACATGCTAGCAGTAGGAGGTACTCGTGGCGGTATCTCAACCATAGGGAAGTATTTATTTTGTAAAAAATTATATACTATTCTACTCTTTGAATTTTGCTTTTTGTCGGTGTTGGCCTCACCGCAAGCTTTCTAGAAAAAAAGTATGCCCCGAACGGACAAGGGGCACAAAAGTTACGCTCATTTAGGTTATAGGTCTCATTTTTTGTGTTCTTACACCCACGGTGTGCTGAACTGCGTGGCCGAGGGATGTGGGTTACCTTCCATCGTTCCTTGTGTACCGATAAACTCGATAGTCTAGGTGCGGTTCATGAGACGGTGGGTGAATCCTCCCCCGCGATGGAGTTCGATGCTATATTGAATGTAACATGCTGGTAGTAGGAGATATTCGGGATGGTATCTCAACCATAGGGAAGTATTTATTTTGTAAAAAATTATATACTATTCTGCTCTTTGAATTTCGCTTTTTGTCAGGTGTTGGCCTCGCCACAAGCTTTCTAGAAAAAAAAGTATGCCCTGATCGGACAACGGATGCAAAAGTTATGCTCATTTTAGGTTATTGGTCTCCTTTTTCGTGTGCTTACACCCACGGTGGGCTGAACCGCGTGGCTGAGGGATGTGGGTTACCTTCCATCGTTCCTTGTGGACCGATAAACTCGATAGTCTAGGTGCGGTTCATGACATGGTGGGTGAATCCTCCACCGCGATGGAGTTTGATGCTATATTGAATGTAACATGCTCGGTAGTAGGAGATATTCGGGACGATATCTCAACCATAGGGAAGTATTTTTTAAAAAAAATTATATACTATTCTGCTCTTTGAATTTCGCTTTTTGTCGGTGTTGGCCTCGCCACAAGCTTTCTAGAAAAAAAAGTATGCCCTGATCGGACAACGGATGCAAAAGTTATGCTCATTTTAGGTTATTGGTCTCCTTTTTCGTGTGCTTACACCCACGGTGGGCTGAACCGCGTGGCTGAGGGATGTGGGTTACCTTCCATCGTTCCTTGTGGACCGATAAACTCGATAGTCTAGGTGCGGTTCATGAGACGGTGGGTGAATCCTCCACCGCGATGGAGTTTGATGCTATATTGAATGTAACATGCTCGGTAGTAGGAGATATTCGGGACGATATCTCAACCATAGGGAAGTATTTTTTTAAAAAAAATTATATACTATTCTGCTCTTTGAATTTCGCTTTTTGTCGGTGTTGGCCTCGCCACAAGCTTTGTAGAAAAAAAAGTATGCCCTGATCGGACAACGGATGCAAAAGTTATGCTCATTTTAGGTTATTGGTCTCCTTTTTCATGTGCTTACACCCACGGTGGGCTGAACCGCGTGGCTGAGGGATGTGGGTTACCTTCCATGGTTCCTTGTGTACCAATAAACTCGGTAGTCTAGGCGCGGTTCATGATACGATGGGTGAGTCCTCCACCACAATGGAGTTCAACGTTGTATTGAATGTAACATGCTGGCAGTAGGAGGTATTCTGGGTGGTACCTCAACCATAGGAAAGTATTTATTTTGTAATAAATTATATACTATTCTAATCTTTTAATTTTGCATTTTGTCAGTGTTGGCCTCGCCGCAAGCTTTTTAGAAAAAAAAAGTATGCCCCAAACGGATACGGACGGTAAAGCTTATGCTCATTTTAGGTTATAGGTCTCATTTTTGGTGTGCTTACACCCACGGTGTGCTGAACCGCGTGGCCGAGGGATGTGGGTTGCCTTCCATGGTTCCTTGTGTACGCATAAACTCGGCAGTCTAGGCTCGGTTCATGATACGGTGGGCGAGTCCTCCACCGCGATGGAGTTCGATGCTGTATTGAATGTAACATGCTGGCAGTAGGAGGTATTCTAGGCGGTATCTCAATCATAGGGAAGTAGTTTATTTTGTAAAAAATTATATACTATTCTACTCTTTGAATTTCGCTTTTTGTCGGTGTTGGCCTCGTTGCAAGCTTTCTAGAAAAAAAAAGTAAGCCCCGATCGGACAACGGATACAAAAGTTATGCTCATTTTAGGTTATTGGTCTTCTTTTTCGTGTGCTTACACCCATAGTGTGATGAACCGCGTGCAAAATGGATGTGGGTTACCTCCCATGGTTCCTTGTGTACCCATAAATGCGGTAGTCTAGGCGTGGTTCATGATATGGTGGGCGAGTCCTCCGCCGCGATGGAGTTCGACGTTGTATTGAATGTAACATGCTAGCAGTAGGAGGTACTCATGGCGGTATCTCAACCATAGGGAAGTATTTATTTTGTAAAAAATTATATACTATTCTACTCTTTGAATTTTGCTTTTTGTCGGTGTTGGCCTCACCGCAAGCTTTCTAGAAAAAAAGTATGCCCCGAACGGACAAGGGGCACAAAAGTTACGCTCATTTTAGGTTATAGGTCTCATTTTTTGTGTTCTTACACCCATGGTGTGCTGAACTGCGTGGCCGAGGGATGTGGGTTACCTTCCATCGTTCCTTGTGTACCGATAAACTCGATAGTCTAGGTGCGGTTCATGAGACGGTGGGTGAATCCTCCCCCGCGATGGAGTTCGATGCTATATTGAATGTAACATGCTGGTAGTAGGAGATATTCGGGATGGTATCTCAACCATAGGGAAGTATTTATTTTGTAAAAAATTATATACTATTCTGCTCTTTGAATTTCGCTTTTTGTCAGTGTTGGCCTCGCCACAAGCTTTCTAGAAAAAAAAGTATGCCCTGATCGGACAACGGATGCAAAAGTTATGCTCATTTTAGGTTATTGGTCTCTTTTTCGTGTGCTTACACCCACGGTGGGCTGAACCGCATGGCTGAGGGATGTGGGTTACCTTCCATCGTTCCTTGTGGACCGATAAACTCGATAGTCTAGGTGCGGTTCATGACATGGTGGGTGAATCCTCCACCGCGATGGAGTTTGATGCTATATTGAATGTAACATGCTCGTAGTAGGAGATATTCGGGACGATATCTCAACCATAGGGAAGTATTTTTTTAAAAAAAAATTATATACTATTCTGCTCTTTGAATTTCGCTTTTGTCGGTGTTGGCCTCGCCACAAGCTTTGTAGAAAAAAAAGTATGCCCTGATCGGACAACGGATGCAAAAGTTATGCTCATTTTAGGTTATTGGTCTCCTTTTTCATGTGCTTACACCCACGGTGGGCTGAACCGCGTGGCTGAGGGATGTGGGTTACCTTCCATGGTTCCTTGTGTACCAATAAACTCGGTAGTCTAGGCGCGGTTCATGATACGATGGGTGAGTCCTCCACCACAATGGAGTTCAACGTTGTATTGAATGTAACATGCTGGCAGTAGGAGGTATTCTGGGTGGTACCTCAACCATAGGAAAGTATTTATTTTGTAATAAATTATATACTATTCAAATCTTTTAATTTTGCATTTTGTGAGTGTTGGCCTCGCCGCAAGCTTTTTAGAAAAAAAAAGTATGCCCCAAACGGATACGGACGGTAAACTTATGCTCATTTTAGGTTATAGGTCTCATTTTTGGTGTGCTTACACCCACGGTGTGCTGAACTGCGTGGCCGAGGGATGTGGGTTACCTTCCATCGTTCCTTGTGTACCGATAAACTCGATAGTCTAGGTGCGGTTCATGAGACGGTGGGTGAATCCTCCCCCGCGATGGAGTTCGATGCTATATTGAATGTAACATGCTGGTAGTAGGAGATATTCGGGATGGTATCTCAACCATAGGGAAGTATTTATTTTGTAAAAAATTATATACTATTCTGCTCTTTGAATTTCGCTTTTTGTCAGTGTTGGCCTCGCTACAAGCTTTCTAGAAAAAAAAGTATGCCCTGATCGGACAACGGATGCAAAAGTTATGCTCATTTTAGGTTATTGGTCTCTTTTTCGTGTGCTTACACCCACGGTGGGCTGAACCGCATGGCTGAGGGATGTGGGTTACCTTCCATCGTTCCTTGTGGACCGATAAACTCGATAGTCTAGGTGCGGTTCATGACATGGTGGGTGAATCCTCCACTGCGATGGAGTTTGATGCTATATTGAATGTAACATGCTCGTAGTAGGAGATATTCGGGACGATATCTCAACCATAGGGAAGTATTTTTTTAAAAAAATTATATACTATTCTGCTCTTTGAATTTCGCTTTTTGTCGGTGTTGGCCTCGCCACAAGCTTTGTAGAAAAAAAAGTATGCCCTGATCGGACAACGGATGCAAAAGTTATGCTCATTTTAGGTTATTGGTCTCCTTTTTCATGTGCTTACACCCACGGTGGGCTGAACCGCGTGGCTGAGGGATGTGGGTTACCTTCCATGGTTCCTTGTGTACCAATAAACTCGGTAGTCTAGGCGCGGTTCATGATACGATGGGTGAGTCCTCCACCACAATGGAGTTCAACGTTGTATTGAATGTAACATGCTGGCAGTAGGAGGTATTCTGGGTGGTACCTCAACCATAGGAAAGTATTTATTTTGTAATAAATTATATACTATTCTAATCTTTTAATTTTGCATTTTGTGAGTGTTGGCCTCGCCGCAAGCTTTTTAGAAAAAAAAAGTATGCCCCAAACGGATACGGACGGTAAACTTATGCTCATTTTAGGTTATAGGTCTCATTTTTGGTGTGCTTACACCCACGGTGTGCTGAACCGCGTGGCCGAGGGATGTGGGTTGCCTTCCATGGTTCCTTGTGTACGCATAAACTCGGCAGTCTAGGCTCGGTTCATGATACGGTGGGCGAGTCCTCCACCGCGATGGAGTTCGATGCTGTATTGAATGTAACATGCTGGCAGTAGGAGGTATTCTAGGCGGTATCTCAATCATAGGGAAGTATTTATTTTGTAAAAAAATATATACTATTCTACTCTTTGAATTTCGCTTTTTGTCGGTGTTGGCTTCGTTGCAAGCTTTCTAGAAAAAAAAGTAAGCCCCGATCGGACAACGGATACAAAAGTTATGCTCATTTTAGGTTATTGGTCTTCTTTTTCGTGTGCTTACACCCATAGTGTGATGAACCGCGTGCAAAATGGATGTGGGTTACCTCCCATGGTTCCTTGTGTACCCATAAATGCGGTAGTCTAGGCGTGGTTCATGATATGGTGGGCGAGTCCTCCGCCGCGATGGAGTTCGACGTTGTATTGAATGTAACATGCTAGCAGTAGGAGGTACTCGTGGCGGTATCTCAACCATAGGGAAGTATTTATTTTGTAAAAAATTATATACTATTCTACTCTTTGAATTTTGCTTTTTGTCGGTGTTGGCCTCACCGCAAGCTTTCTAGAAAAAAAGTATGCCCCGAACGGACAAGGGGCACAAAAGTTACGCTCATTTTAGGCTATAGGTCTCATTTTTTGTGTTCTTACACCCACGGTGTGCTGAACTGCGTGGCCGAGGGATGTGGGTTACCTTCCATCGTTCCTTGTGTACCGATAAACTCGATAGTCTAGGTGCGGTTCATGAGACGGTGGGTGAATCCTCCCCCGCGATGGAGTTCGATGCTATATTGAATGTAACATGTTGGTAGTAGGAGATATTCGGGATGGTATCTCAACCATAGGGAAGTATTTATTTTGTAAAAAATAATATACTATTCTGTTCTTTGAATTTCGCTTTTTGTCGGTGTTGGCCTCGCCACAAGCTTTCTAGAAAAATAAGTATGCCCTGATCGGACAACGGATGCAAAAGTTATGCTCATTTTAGGTTATTGGTCTCCTTTTTCGTGTGCTTACACCCACGGTGGGCTGAACCGCGTGGCTGAGGGATGTGGGTTACCTTCCATCGTTCCTTGTGGACCGATAAACTCGATAGTCTAGGTGCGGTTCATGAGACGGTGGGTGAATCCTCCACCGCGATGGAGTCTGATGCTATATTGATTGTAACATGCTGATAGTAGGAGATATTCGGGACGATATCTCAACCATAGGGAAGTATTTTTTTAAAAAAAAATTATATACTATTCTGCTCTTTGAATTTCGCTTTTTGTCGGTGTTGGCCTCGCCACAAGCTTTCTAGAAAAAAAAGTATGCCCTGATCGGACAACGGATGCAAAAGTTATGCTCATTTTAGGTTATTGGTCTCCTTTTTCGTGTGCTTACACCCACAGTGGGCTGAACCGCGTGGCTGAGGGATGTGGGTTGCCTTCCATCGTTCCTTGTGCACCGATAAACTCGATAGTCTAGGTGCGGTTCATGGGACGGTGGGTGAATCCTCCACCGCGATGGAGTTTGATGTTATATTGAATGTAACATGCTGGTAGTAGGAGATATTCGGGACGATATCTCAACCATAGCGAAGTATTTTTTTTAAAAAAAATTATATACTATTCTGCTCTTTGAATTTCGCTTTTTGTCGGTGTTGGCCTCGCCACAAGCTTTGTACAAAAAAAAGTATGCCCTGATCGGACAACGGATGCAAAAGTTATGCTCATTTTAGGTTATTGGTCTCCTTTTTCGTGTGCTTACACCCACAGTGGGCTGAACCGCGTGGCTGAGGGATGTGGGTTGCCTTCCATCGTTCCTTGTGCACCGATAAACTCGATAGTCTAGGTGCGGTTCATGGGACGGTGGGTGAATCCTCCACCGCGATGGAGTTTGATGTTATATTGAATGTAACATGCTGGTAGTAGGAGATATTCGGGACGATATCTCAACCATAGCGAAGTATTTTTTTTAAAAAAAATTATATACTATTCTGCTCTTTGAATTTCGCTTTTTGTCGGTGTTGGCCTCGCCACAAGCTTTGTACAAAGAAAAGTATGCCCTGATCGGACAACGGATGCAAAAGTTATGCTCATTTTAGGTTATTGGTCTCCTTTTTCATGTGCTTACACCCACGGTGGGCTGAACCGCGTGGCTGAGGGATGTGGGTTACCTTCCATGGTTCCTTGTGTACCAATAAGCTCGGTAGTCTAGGCGCGGTTCATGATACAATGGGTGAGTCCTCCACCACAATGGAGTTCAACGTTGTATTGAATGTAACATGCTGGCAGTAGGAGGTATTCTGGGTGGTACCTCAACCATAGGAAAGTATTTATTTTGTAATAAATTATATACTATTCTAATCTTTTAATTTTGCATTTTGTCAGTGTTGGCCTCGCCGCAAGCTTTATAGAAAAAAAAGTATGCCCCAAACGGATACGAAAGGTAAAGTTATGCTCATTTTAGGTTATAGGTCTCATTTTTGGTGTGCTTACACCCACGGTGTGCTGAACCGCGTGGCCGAGGGATGTGGGTTGCCTTCCATGGTTCCTTGTGTACGCATAAACTCGGCAGTCTAGGCTCGGTTCATGATACGGTGGGCGAGTCCTCCACCGCGATGGAGTTCGATGCTGTATTGAATGTAACATGCTGGTAGTAGGAGGTATTCTAGGCGGTATCTCAATCATAGGGAAGTATTTATTTTGTAAAAAATTATATACTATTCTACTCTTTGAATATTCGCTTTTTGTCGGTGTTGGCCTCGTTGCAAGCTTTCTAGAAAAAAAAAGTAAGCCCCGATCGGACAACGGATACAAAAGTTATGCTCATTTTAGGTTATTGGTCTTCTTTTTCGTGTGCTTACACCCATAGTGTGATGAACTGCGTGCAAAATGGATGTGGGTTACCTCCCATGGTTCCTTGTGTACCCATAAATGCGATAGTCTAGGCGTGGTTCATGATATGGTGGGCGAGTCCTCCGCCGCGATGGAGTTCGACGTTGTATTGAATGTAACATGCTAGCAGTAGGAGGTACTCGTGGCGGTATCTCAACCATAGGGAAGTATTTATTTTGGAAAAAATTATATACTATTCTACTCTTTGAATTTTGCTTTTTGTCGGTGTTGGCCTCACCGCAAGCTTTCTAGAAAAAAAGTATGCCCCGAACGGACAAGGGGCACAAAAGTTACGCTCATTTTAGGTTATAGGTCTCATTTTTTGTGTTCTTACACCCACGGTGTGCTGAACTGCGTGGCCGAGGGATGTGGGTTACCTTCCATCGTTCCTTGTGTACCGATAAACTCGATAGTCTAGGTGCGGTTCATGAGACGGTGGGTGAATCCTCCCCCGCGATGGAGTTCGATGCTATATTGAATGTAACATGCTGGTAGTAGGAGATATTCGGGACGATATCTCAACCATAGGGAAGTATTTTTTTAAAAATAATTATATACTATTCTGCTCTTTGAATTTCGCTTTTTGTCGGTGTTGGCCTCGCCACAAGCTTTCTAGAAAAAAAAGTATGCCCTGATCGGACAACGGATGCAAAAGTTATGCTCATTTTACGTTATTGGTCTCCTTTCTCATGTGCTTACACCCACGGTGGGCTGAACCGCGTGGCTGAGGGATGTGGGTTACCTTCCATGGTTCCTTGTGTACCAATAAACTCGGTAGTCTAGGCGCGGTTCATGATACGATGGATGAGTCCTCCACCACAATGGAGTTCAACATTGTATTGAATGTAACATGCTGGCAGTAGGAGGTATTCTGGGTGGTACCTCAACCATAGGAAAGTATTTATTTTGTAATAAATTATATACTATTCTAATCTTTTGATTTTGCATTTTGTCAGTGTTGGCCTCGCCGCAAGCTTTTTAGAAAAAAAAAAGTATGCCCCAAACGGATACGGACGGTAAAGTTATGCTCATTTTAGGTTATAGGTCTCATTTTTGGTGTGCTTACACCCACGGTGTGCTGAACCGCGTGGCCGAGGGATGTGGGTTGCCTTCCATGGTTCCTTGTGTACGCATAAACTCGGCAGTCTAGGCTCGGTTCATGATACGGTGGGCGAGTCCTCCACCGCGATGGAGTTCGATGCTGTATTGAATGTAACATGCTGGCAGTAGGAGGTATTCTAGGTGGTATCTCAACCATAGGGAAGTATTTATTTTGTAAAAAATTATATACTATTCTACTCTTTGAATTTGGCTTTTTGTCGGTGTTGGCCTCGCTGCAAGCTTTCTAGAAAAAAAAAGTAAGCCTCGATCGGACAACGGATACAAAAGTTATGCTCATTTTAGGTTATTGGTCTTCTTTTTCGTGTGCTTACACCCATAGTGTGATGAACCGCGTGCAAAATGGATGTGGGTTACCTCCCATGGTTCCTTGTGTACCCATAAATGCGGTAGTCTAGTCGTGGTTCATGATATGGTGGGCGAGTCCTCCGCCGCGATGGAGTTCGACGTTGTATTGAATGTAACATGCTAGCAGTAGGAGGTACTCGTGGCGGTATCTCAACCATAGGGAAGTATTTATTTTGTAAAAAATTATATACTATTCTACTCTTTGAATTCTGCTTTTTGTCGGTGTTGGCCTCACCGCAAGCTTTCTAGAAAAAAAGTATGCCCCGAACGGACAAGGGGCACAAAAGTTACGCTCATTTTAGGTTATAGGTCTCATTTTTTGTGTTCTTACACCCACGGTGTGCTGAACTGCGTGGCCGAGGGATGTGGGTTACCTTCCATCGTTCCTTGTGTACCGATAAACTCGATAGTCTAGGTGCGGTTCATGAGACGGTGGGTGAATCCTCCCCCGCGATGGAGTTCGATGCTATATTGAATGTAACATGCTGGTAGTAGGAGATATTCGGGACGATATCTCAACCATAGGGAAGTATTTTTTTTTAAAATAATTATATACTATTCTGCTCTTTGAATTTCGCTTTTTGTCGGTGTTGGCCTCGCCACAAGCTTTCTAGAAATAAACGTATGCCCTGATCGGACAACGGATGCAAAAGTTATGCTCATTTTAGGTTATTGGTCTCCTTTCTCATGTGCTTACACCCACGGTGGGCTGAACCGCGTGGCTGAGGGATGTGGGTTACCTTCCATGGTTCCTTGTGTACCAATAAACTCGGTAGTCTAGGCGCGGTTCATGATACGATGGGTGAGTCCTCCACCACAATGGAGTTCAACGTTGTATTGAATGTAACATGCTGGCAGTAGGAGGTATTCTGGGTGGTACCTCAACCATAGGAAAGTATTTATTTTGTAATAAATTATATACTATTCTAATCTTTTAATTTTGCATTTTGTCAGTGTTGGCCTCGCCGCAAGCTTTTTAGAAAAAAAAAGTATGCCCCAAACGGATACGGACGGTAAAGTTATGCTCATTTTAGGTTATAGGTCTCATTTTTGGTGTGCTTACACCCACGGTGTGCTGAACCGCGTGGCCGAGGGATGTGGGTTGCCTTCCATGGTTCCTTGTGTACGCATAAACTCGGCAGTCTAGGCTCGGTTCATGATACGGTGGGCGAGTCCTCCACCGCGATGGAGTTCGATGCTGTATTGAATGTAACATGCTGGCTGTAGGAGGTATTCTAGGCGGTATCTCAACCATAGGGAAGTATTTATTTTGTAAAAAATTATATACTATTCTACTCTTTGAATTTCGCTTTTTGTCGGTGTTGGCCTCGTTGCAAGCTTTCTAGAAAAAAAAAGTAAGCCCCGATCGGACAACGGATACAAAAGTTATGCTCATTTTAGGTTATTGGTCTTCTTTTTCGTGTGCTTACACCCATAGTGTGATGAACCGCGTGCAAAATGGATGTGGGTTACCTCCCATGGTTCCTTGTGTACCCATAAATGCGGTAGTCTAGGCGTGGTTCATGATATGGTGGGCGAGTCCTCCGCCGCGATGGAGTTCGACGTTGTATTGAATGTAACATGCTAGCAGTAGGAGGTACTCGTGGTGGTATCTCAACCATAGGGAAGTATTTATTTTGTAAAAAATTATATACTATTCTACTCTTAGAATTTTGCTTTTTGTCGGTGTTGGCCTCACCGCAAGCTTTCTAGAAAAAAAGTATGCCCCGAATGGACAAGGGGCACAAAAGTTACGCTCATTTTAGGTTATAGGTCTCATTTTTTGTGTTCTTACACCCACGGTGTGCTGAACTGTGTGGCCGAGGGAAGTGGGTTACCTTCCATCGTTCCTTGTGTACCGATAAACTCGATAGTCTAGGTGCGGTTCATGAGACGGTGGGTGAATCCTCCCCCGCGATGGAGTTCGATGCTATATTGAATGTAACATGCTGGTAGTAGGAGATATTCGGGACGATATCTCAACCATAGGGAAGTATTTTTTTAAAAATAATTATATACTATTCTGCTCTTTGAATTTCGCTTTTTGTCGGTGTTGGCCTCGCCACAAGCTTTCTAGAAAAAAAAGTATGCCCTGATCGGACAACGGATGCAAAAGTTATGCTCATTTTACGTTATTGGTCTCCTTTCTCATGTGCTTACACCCACGGTGGGCTGAACCGCGTGGCTGAGGGATGTGGGTTACCTTCCATGGTTCCTTGTGTACCAATAAACTCGGTAGTCTAGGCGCGGTTCATGATACGATGGATGAGTCCTCCACCACAATGGAGTTCAACATTGTATTGAATGTAACATGCTGGCAGTAGGAGGTATTCTGGGTGGTACCTCAACCATAGGAAAGTATTTATTTTGTAATAAATTATATACTATTCTAATCTTTTGATTTTGCATTTTGTCAGTGTTGGCCTCGCCGCAAGCTTTTTAGAAAAAAAAAAGTATGCCCCAAACGGATACGGACGGTAAAGTTATGCTCATTTTAGGTTATAGGTCTCATTTTTGGTGTGCTTACACCCACGGTGTGCTGAACCGCGTGGCCGAGGGATGTGGGTTGCCTTCCATGGTTCCTTGTGTACGCATAAACTCGGCAGTCTAGGCTCGGTTCATGATACGGTGGGCGAGTCCTCCACCGCGATGGAGTTCGATGCTGTATTGAATGTAACATGCTGGCAGTAGGAGGTATTCTAGGTGGTATCTCAACCATAGGGAAGTATTTATTTTGTAAAAAATTATATACTATTCTACTCTTTGAATTTGGCTTTTTGTCGGTGTTGGCCTCGCTGCAAGCTTTCTAGAAAAAAAAAGTAAGCCTCGATCGGACAACGGATACAAAAGTTATGCTCATTTTAGGTTATTGGTCTTCTTTTTCGTGTGCTTACACCCATAGTGTGATGAACCGCGTGCAAAATGGATGTGGGTTACCTCCCATGGTTCCTTGTGTACCCATAAATGCGGTAGTCTAGTCGTGGTTCATGATATGGTGGGCGAGTCCTCCGCCGCGATGGAGTTCGACGTTGTATTGAATGTAACATGCTAGCAGTAGGAGGTACTCGTGGCGGTATCTCAACCATAGGGAAGTATTTATTTTGTAAAAAATTATATACTATTCTACTCTTTGAATTCTGCTTTTTGTCGGTGTTGGCCTCACCGCAAGCTTTCTAGAAAAAAAGTATGCCCCGAACGGACAAGGGGCACAAAAGTTACGCTCATTTTAGGTTATAGGTCTCATTTTTTGTGTTCTTACACCCACGGTGTGCTGAACTGCGTGGCCGAGGGATGTGGGTTACCTTCCATCGTTCCTTGTGTACCGATAAACTCGATAGTCTAGGTGCGGTTCATGAGACGGTGGGTGAATCCTCCCCCGCGATGGAGTTCGATGCTATATTGAATGTAACATGCTGGTAGTAGGAGATATTCGGGACGATATCTCAACCATAGGGAAGTATTTTTTTTTAAAATAATTATATACTATTCTGCTCTTTGAATTTCGCTTTTTGTCGGTGTTGGCCTCGCCACAAGCTTTCTAGAAATAAACGTATGCCCTGATCGGACAACGGATGCAAAAGTTATGCTCATTTTAGGTTATTGGTCTCCTTTCTCATGTGCTTACACCCACGGTGGGCTGAACCGCGTGGCTGAGGGATGTGGGTTACCTTCCATGGTTCCTTGTGTACCAATAAACTCGGTAGTCTAGGCGCGGTTCATGATACGATGGGTGAGTCCTCCACCACAATGGAGTTCAACGTTGTATTGAATGTAACATGCTGGCAGTAGGAGGTATTCTGGGTGGTACCTCAACCATAGGAAAGTATTTATTTTGTAATAAATTATATACTATTCTAATCTTTTAATTTTGCATTTTGTCAGTGTTGGCCTCGCCGCAAGCTTTTTAGAAAAAAAAAGTATGCCCCAAACGGATACGGACGGTAAAGTTATGCTCATTTTAGGTTATAGGTCTCATTTTTGGTGTGCTTACACCCACGGTGTGCTGAACCGCGTGGCCGAGGGATGTGGGTTGCCTTCCATGGTTCCTTGTGTACGCATAAACTCGGCAGTCTAGGCTCGGTTCATGATACGGTGGGCGAGTCCTCCACCGCGATGGAGTTCGATGCTGTATTGAATGTAACATGCTGGCTGTAGGAGGTATTCTAGGCGGTATCTCAACCATAGGGAAGTATTTATTTTGTAAAAAATTATATACTATTCTACTCTTTGAATTTCGCTTTTTGTCGGTGTTGGCCTCGTTGCAAGCTTTCTAGAAAAAAAAAGTAAGCCCCGATCGGACAACGGATACAAAAGTTATGCTCATTTTAGGTTATTGGTCTTCTTTTTCGTGTGCTTACACCCATAGTGTGATGAACCGCGTGCAAAATGGATGTGGGTTACCTCCCATGGTTCCTTGTGTACCCATAAATGCGGTAGTCTAGGCGTGGTTCATGATATGGTGGGCGAGTCCTCCGCCGCGATGGAGTTCGACGTTGTATTGAATGTAACATGCTAGCAGTAGGAGGTACTCGTGGTGGTATCTCAACCATAGGGAAGTATTTATTTTGTAAAAAATTATATACTATTCTACTCTTAGAATTTTGCTTTTTGTCGGTGTTGGCCTCACCGCAAGCTTTCTAGAAAAAAAGTATGCCCCGAATGGACAAGGGGCACAAAAGTTACGCTCATTTTAGGTTATAGGTCTCATTTTTTGTGTTCTTACACCCACGGTGTGCTGAACTGTGTGGCCGAGGGAAGTGGGTTACCTTCCATCGTTCCTTGTGTACCGATAAACTCGATAGTCTAGGTGCGGTTCATGAGACGGTGGGTGAATCCTCCCCCGCGCTGGAGTTCGATGCTATATTGAATGTAACATGCTGGTAGTAGGAGATATTCGGGATGGTATCTCAATCATAGGGAAGTATTTATTTTGTAAAAAATTATATACTATTCTGCTCTTTGAATTTCGCTTTTTGTCGGTGTTGGCCTCACCACAAGCTTTCTAGAAAAAAAAGTATGCCCTGATCGTACAACGGATGCAAAAGTTATGCTCATTTTAGGTTATTGGTCTCCTTTTTCGTGTGCTTACACCCACGGTGGGCTGAACCGCGTGGCTGAGGGATGTGGGTTACCTTCCATCGTTCCTTGTGGACCGAGAAACTCGATAGTCTAGGTGCGGTTCATGAGACGGTGGGTGAATCCTCCACCGCGATGGAGTTTGATGCTATATTGAATGTAACATGCTGGTAGTAGGAGATATTCGGGACGATATCTCAACCATAGGGAAGTATTTTTTAAAAAAAAATTATATACTATTCTGCTCTTTGAATTTTGCTTTTTGTCGGTGTTGGCCTCGCCACAAGCTTTCTAGAAAAAAAAGTATGCCCTGATCGGACAACGGATGCAAAAGTTATGCTCATTTTAGGTTATTGGTCTCCTTTTTCGTGTGCTTACACCCATGGTGGGCTGAACCGCGTGGCTGAGGGATGTGGGTTACCTTCCATCGTTCCTTGTGCACCGATAAACTCGATAGTCTAGGTGCGGTTCATGAGACGGTGGGTGAATCCTCCACCGCGATGGAGTTTGATGCTATATTGAATGTAACATGCTGGTAGTAGGAGATATTCGGGACGATATCTCAACCATAGGGAAGTATTTTTTAAAAAAAAATTATATACTATTCTGCTCTTTGAATTCCGCTTTTTGTCGGTGTTGGCCTCGCCACAAGCTTTGTAGAAAAAAAAGTATGCCCTGATCGGACAACGGATGCAAAAGTTATGCTCATTTTAGGTTATTGGTCTCCTTTTTCATGTGCTTACACCCACGGTGGGCTGAACCGCGTGGCTGAGGGATGTGGGTTACCTTCCATGGTTCCTTGTGTACCAATAAACTCGGTAGTCTAGGCGCAGTTCATGATACGATGGGTGAGTCCTCCACCACAATGGAGTTCAACGTTGTATTGAATGTAACATGCTGGCAGTAGGAGGTATTCTGGGTGGTACCTCAACCATAGGAAAGTATTTATTTTGTAATAAATTATATACTATTCTAATCTTTTAATTTTGCATTTTGTCAGTGTTGGCCTCGCCGCAAGCTTTTTAGAAAAAAAAAAGTATGCCCCAAACATATACGGACGGTAAAGTTATGCTCATTTTAGGTTATATGTCTCATTTTTGGTGTGCTTACACCCACGGTGTGCTGAACCGCGTGGCCGAGGGATGTGGGTTGCCTTCCATGGTTCCTTGTGTACGCATAAACTCGGCAGTCTAGGCTCGGTTCATGATACGGTGGGCGAGTCCTCCACCGCGATGGAGTTGGATGCTGTATTGAATGTAACATGCTGGCAGTAGGAGGTATTCTAGGCGGTATCTCAACCATAGGGAAGTATTTATTTTGTAAAAAATTATATACTATTCTACTATTTGAATTTCGCTTTTCGTCGGTGTTGGCCTTGTTGCAAGCTTTCTAGAAAAAAAAGGATGCCCCGATCGGACAATGGATGCAAAAGTTATGCTCGTTTTAGGTTAGCCAAGGGATGTGGGTTACCTACCATGGTTCTTTGTGTACCCATAAACTCGGTAGTCTAGGCATGGTTCATGATACGGTAGGCCAGTCCTCCTCTCATGGAGTTCGATGCTATATTGAATGTAACATGCTGGCAGTAGGAGGTATTCTGGTCGGTATCTCAACCATAGGGAAGTATTTATTTTGTAAAAAATTATATACTATTCTACTCTTTGAATTTCACTTTTTGTTGGTGTTGGCCTCGCTGTAAGCTTTCTATAAAAAAAAAGTATGCCCCGATTAGACAACAGATGCAAAAGTTATGCTCGTTTTAGGTTATTGTTCTCCTTTTTTGTGTGCTTACATCCACGGTGTGATGAACTACGTGCCTGAATGATATGGGTTACCTTCCATGGTTCCTTGTGTACCCATAAACTTGGTAGTCTAGGCGCGGTTCATGATACGATGGGCGAGTCCTCCACCACAATGGAGTTCAACGTTGTATTGAATCTAACATGCTGGCAGTAGGAGGTATTCTGGGTGGTACCTCAACCATAGGGAAGTATTTATTTTGTAAAAAATTATATACTATTCTACTCTTTGAATTTTGCATTTTGTCGGTGTTGGCCTCGCTGCAAGCTTTCTAGAAAAAAAAAGTATGCCCCAAACGGATAACGGACGGTAAAGTTATGCTCATTTTAGATTATAGGTCTCATTTTTCGTGTGCTTACACCCACGGTGTGCTGAACCGCATGGCCGAGGGATGTGGGTTACCTTCCATGGTTCCTTGTGTACCCATAAACTCGTAGTCTAGGCGCGGTTCTTGATACGGAGGGCGAGTCCTCCACCGTGATGGAGTTCAATGTTGTATTGAATGTAACATGCTGGCAGTAGGAGGTATTCTAGGCGGTTTCTCAACCATAGGGAAGTATTTATTTTGTAAAAAATTATATACTATTCTACTCTTTGAATTTTGCTTTTTGTCGGTGTTGGCCTCATCGCAAGCTTTCTAGAAAAAAAGTATGCCCCGAACGGACAAGGGGCACAAAAGTTACGCTCATTTTAGGTTATAGGTCTCATTTTTTGTGTTCTTACACCCACGGTGTGCTGAACTGCGTGGCCGAGGGATGTGGGTTACCTTCCATCGTTCCTTGTGTACCGATAAACTCGATAGTCTAGGTGCGGTTCATGAGACGGTGGGTGAATCCTCCCCCATGATGGAGTTCGATGCTATATTGAATGTAACATGCTGGTAGTAGGAGATATTCGGGATGGTATCTCAACCATAGGGAAGTATTTATTTTGTAAAAAATTATATACTATTCTGCTCTTTGAATTTTGCTTTTTGTCGGTGTTGGCCTCGCCACAAGCTTTCTAGAAAAAAAAGTATGCCCTGATCGGACAACGGATGCAAAAGTTATGCTCATTTTAGGTTATTGGTCTCCTTTTTCGTGTGCTTACACCCACGGTGGGCTGAACCGCGTGGCTGAGGGATGTGGGTTACCTTCCATGGTTCCTTGTGAACCAATAAACTCGGTAGTCTAGGCGCGGTTCATGATACTATGGGTGAGTCCTCCACCACAATGGAGTTCAACGTTGTATTGAATGTAACATGCTGGTAGTAGGAGGTATTCTGGGTGGTACCTCAACCATAGGAAAGTATTTATTTTGTAAAAAAATATATACTATTCTAATCTTTTAATTTTGCATTTTGTCGGTGTTGGCCTCGCCGCAAGCTTTTTAGAAAAAAAAAGTATGCCCCAAACGGATACGGACGGTAAAGTTATGCTCATTTTAGGTTATAGGTCTCATTTTTGGTGTGCTTACACCCACGGTGTGCTGAACCGCGTGGCCGAGGGATGTGGGTTGCCTTCCATGGTTCCTTGTGTACGCATAAACTCGGCAGTCTAGGCTCGGTTCATGATACGGTGGGAGAGTCCTCCACCGCGATGGAGTTCGATGCTGTATTGAATGTAACATGCTGGCAGTAGGAGGTATTCTAGGCGGTATCTGAACCATAGGGAAGTATTTATTTTGTAAAAAATTATATACTATTCTACTCTTTGAATTTCGCTTTTCGTCGGTGTTGGCCTTGTTGCAAGCTTTCTAGAAAAAAAAGTATGCCCCGATCGGACAATGGATGCAAAAGTTATGCTCGTTTTAGGTTAGCCGAGGGATGTGGGTTACCTACCATGGTTCTTTGTGTACCCATAAACTCGGTAGTCTAGGCATGGTTCATGATACGGTAGGCCAGTCCTCCACTGTGATGGAGTTCGATGCTATATTGAATGTAACATGCTCGCAGTAGGAGGTATTCTGGGTGGTACCTCAACCATAGGGAAGTATTTATTTTGTAAAAAATTATATACTATTCTACTCTTTGAATTTTGCATTTTGTCGGTGTTGGCCTCGCTGCAAGCTTTCTAGAAAAAAAAAGTATGCCCCAAACGGATAACGGACGGTAAAGTTACGCTCATTTTAGATTATAGGTCTCATTTTTCGTGTGCTTACACCCACGGTGTGCTGAACCGCGTGGCCGAGGGATGTGGGTTACCTTCCATGGTTCCTTGTGTACCCATAAACTCGTAGTCTAGGCGCGGTTCTTGATACTGTGGGCGAGTCCTCCACCGCGATGGAGTTCGATGCTGTATTGAATGTAACATGCTGGCAGTAGGAGGTATTCTAGGCAGTTTCTCAACCATAGGGAAGTATTTATTTTGTAAAAAATTATATACTATTCTACTCTTTGAATTTCGCTTTTTGTCGGTGTTGACCTCGTTGCAAGCTTTCTAGAAAAAAAAAGTATGCCCCGATCGGACAACGGATACAAAAGTTATGCTCATTTTAGATTATTAGTCTTCTTTTTCGTGGGCTTACACCCATAGTGTGATGAACCGCGTGCCAAATGGATGTGGGTTACCTTCCATGGTTCCTTGTATACCCATAAATGCGGTAGTCTAGGCGTGGTTCATGATATGGTGGGCGAGTCCTCCGCCGCGATGGAGTTCGACGTTGTATTGAATGTAACATGCTAGCAGTAGGAGGTACTCGTGGCGGTATCTCAACCATAGGGATGTATTTATTTTGTAAAAAATTATATACTATTCTACTCTTTGAATTTTGCTTTTTGTCGGTGTTGGCCTCACCGCAAGCTTTCTAGAAAAAAAGTATGCCCCGAACGGACAAGGGGCACAAAAGTTACGCTCATTTTAGGTTATAGGTCTCATTTTTTGTGTTCTTACACCCACGGTGTGCTGAACTGCGTGGCCGAGGGATGTGGGTTACCTTCCATCGTTCCTTGTGTACCGATAAACTCGATAGTCTAGGTGCGGTTCATGAGACGGTGGGTGAATCCTCCCCCGCGATGGAGTTCGATGCTATATTGAATGTAACATGCTGGTAGTAGGAGATATTCGGGATGGTATCTCAACCATAGGGAAGTATTTATTTTGTAAAAAATTATATACTATTCTGCTCTTTGAATTTCGCTTTTTGTCGGTGTTGGCCTCGCCACAAGCTTTCTAGAAAAAAAAGTATGCCCTGATCGGACAACGGATGCAAAAGTTATGCTCATTTTAGGTTATTGGTCTCCTTTTTCGTGTGCTTACACCCACGGTGGGCTGAACCGCGTGGAGGGATGTGGGTTACCTTCCATCGTTCCTTGTGGACCGATAAACTCGATAGTCTAGGTGCGGTTCATGAGACGGTGGGTGAATCCTCCCCCGCGATGGAGTTTGATGCTATATTGAATGTAACATGCTGGTAGTAGGCGATATTCGGGATGGTATCTCAATCATAGGGAAGTATTTATTTTGTAAAAAATTATATACTATTCTGCTCTTTGAATTTTGCTTTTTGTCGGTGTTGGCCTCGCCACAAGCTTTCTAGAAAAAAAGTATGCCCTGATCGGACAACGGATGCAAAAGTTATGCTCATTTTAGGTTATTGGTCTCCTTTTTCGTGTGCTTGCACCCACGGTGGGCTGAACCGCGTGGCTGAGGGATGTGGGTTTCCTTCAATCGTTCCTTGTGGACCGATAAACTCGATAGTCTAGGTGCGGTTCATGAGACGGTGGGTGAATCCTCCACCGCGTTGGAGTTTAATGCTATATTGAATGTAACATGCTGGTAGTAGGAGATATTCGGGACGATATATCAACCATAGGGAAGTACTTTTTTAAAAAAAAATTATATACTATTCTGCTCTTTGAATTTCGCTTTTTGTCGGTGCTGGCCTCGCCACAAGCTTTCTAGAAAAAAAAGTATGCCCTGATCGGACAACGGATGCAAAAGTTATGCTCATTTTAGGTTATTGGTCTCCTTTTTCATGTGCTTACACCCACGGTGGGCTGAACCGCGTGGCTGAGGGATGTGGGTTACCTTCCATGGTTCCTTGTGTACCAATAAACTCGGTAGTCTAGGCACGGTTCATGATACGATGGGTGAGTCCTCCACCACAATGGAGTTCAACGTTGTATTGAATGTAACATGCTGGCAGTAGGAGGTATTCTGGGTGGTACCTCAACCATAGGAAAGTATTTATTTTGTAAAAAATTATATACTATTCTAATCTTTTAATTTTGCATTTTGTCGGTGTTGGCCTCGCCGCAAGCTTTTTAGAAAAAAAAAGTATGCCCCAAACGGATACGGACGGTACAGTTATGCTCTTTTAGGTTATAGGTCTCATTTTCCGTGTGCTTACACCCACGGTGTGCTGAACCGCGTGGCCGAGGGATGTGGGTTACCTTCCATGGTTCCTTGTGTACCCATAACTCGATAGTCTAGGAGCGGTTCTTGATACGATGGGCGAGTCCTCCACCGCGATGGAGTTTGATGCTGTATTGTATGTAACATGCTGGCAGTAGGAGGTATTCTAGGCGGTATCTTAACCATAGGGAAGTATTTATTCTGTAAAAAATTATATAGTATCCTACTCTTTGAATTTTGCTTTTTGTCGGTGTTGGCCTCATTGCAAGCTTTCTAGAAAACAAAGTATGCCCCGATCGGACAACGGATGCAAAAGTTATGCTCGTTTTAGGTTAGCCAAGGGATGTGGGTTAGCTTCCATGGTTCTTTGTGTACCCATAAACTCGGTAGTCTAGGCACGGTTCATGATACGGTGGGCGAGTCCTCCACTGCGATGGAGTTCGATGCTGTATTGAATGTAACATGCTGGCAGTAGGAGGTATTCTGGTCGGTATCTCAACCATAGGGAAGTATTTATTTTGTAAAAAAATTTATACTATTCTACTCTTTAAATTTCACTTTTTGTCGGTGTTGGCATCGCCACAAGCTTTCTAGAAAAAAAAGTATGCCCTGATCGGACAACGGATGCAAAAGTTATGCTCATTTTAGGTTATTGGTCTCCTTTTTCGTGCGCTTACACCCACGGTGTGATGAACTACGTGCCCGAATGATGTGGGTTACCTTCCATGGTTCCTTATGTACCCATAAACTCGGTAGTCTAGGCGCGGTTCATGATACGATGGGCGAGTCCTCCACCACAATGGAGTTCAACGTTGTATTGAATGTAACATGCTGGCAGTAGGAGGTATTCTGGGTGGTACCTCAACCATAGGGAAGTATTTATTTTGTAAAAAATTATATACTATTCTACTCTTTGAATTTTGAATAATGTCGGTGTTGACCTTGCCGCAAGCTTTCTAGAAAAAAAAAGTATGCCCCAAACGGATAACGGACGGTAAAGTTACGCTCATTTTACATTATAGGTCTCATTTTCCATGTACTAACACCCACGGTGTGCTGAACCGCGTGGGCGAGGGATGTGGGTTACCTTCCATGGTTCCTTGTGTACCCAATAACTCGATAGTCTAGGCGCGGTTCTTGATACGGTGGGCGAGTCCTCCACCGCGATGGAGTTCGATGCTGTATTGTATGTAACATGCTGGCAGTAGGAGGTATTCTAGGCGGTATCTTAACCATAGGGAAGTATTTATTCTGTAAAAAATTATATACTATCCTACTGTTTGAATTTTGCTTTTTGTCTGTGTTGGCTTCATTGCAAGCTTTCTAGAAAACAAAGTATGCCACGATCGGACAATGGATGCAAAAGTTATGCTCGTTTTAGGTTAGCCGAGGGATGTGGGATACCTTCCATGGTTCTTTGTATACCCATAAACTCGGTAGTCTAGGCACGGTTCATGATACGGTAGGCGAGTCCTCCACTGTGA
Source organism: Eleusine coracana subsp. coracana (assembly GCA_032690845.1). Classification (NCBI taxonomy): domain Eukaryota; kingdom Viridiplantae; phylum Streptophyta; class Magnoliopsida; order Poales; family Poaceae; genus Eleusine; species Eleusine coracana. Next base: position 25,922 of record MU847534.1, read on the forward strand.
TGGAGTTCGATGCTGTATTGAATATAACATGCTAGCAGTAGGAGGTATTCTTGTCGGTATCTCAACCATAGGGAAGTATTTATTTTGTAAAAAATTATATACTATTCTACTCTTTGAATTTCACTTTTTGTCGGTGTTGGCCTCGCTGCAAGCTTTCTAGAAAAAAAAGTATGCCCCGATCCGACAACAGATGCAAAAGTTATGCTCGTTTTAGGTTATTGTTCTCCTTTTTTGTGTGCTTACATCCACGGTGTCACCAACTACGTGCCCGAATGATGTGGGTTACCTTCCATGGTTCCTGGTGTACCCATAAACTCGGTAGTCTAGGCGCGGTTCATGGTATGATGGGCGAGTCCTCCACCACAATGGAGTTCAACGTTGTATTGAATGTAACATGCTGCGAGTAGGAGGTATTCTGGGTGGTACCTCAACCATAGGGAAGTATTTATTTTGTAAAAAATTATATACTATTCTACTCTTTGAATTTTGAATTTTGTCGGTGTTGGCCTCAGCGCAAGCTTTCTAAAAAAAAAAGTATACCCCAAACGGATAACGGACGGTAAAGTTACGCTCTTTTAGGTTATAGGTCTCATTTTTCATGTGCTAACACCCACGGTGTGCTGAACCGCGTGGGCGAGGGATGTGGGTTACCTTCCATGGTTCCTTGTGTACCCATAAACTCGATAGTCTAGGCGCGGTTCTTGATACGGTGGGCGAGTCCTCCACCGCGATGGAGTTCGATGCTGTATTGTATGTAACATGCTGGCAGTAGGAGGTATTCTAGGCGCTATCTCAACCATAGGGAAGTATTTATTCTGTAAAAAATTATATAGTATCCTACTCTTTGAATTTTGCTTTTTGTCGGTGTTGGCCTCATTGCAAGCTTTCTAGAAAACAAAGTATGCCCCGATCGGACAATGGATGCAAAAGTTATGCTCGTTTTAGGTTAGCCAAGGGATGTGGGTTAGCTTCCATGGTTCTTTGTGTACCCATAAACTCGGTAGTCTAGGCACGGTTCATGATACGGTGGGCGAGTCCTCCACTGCGATGGAGTTCGATGCTGTATTGAATGTAACATGCTGGCAGTAGGAGGTATTCTGGTCGGTATCTCAACCATAGGGAAGTATTTATTTTGTAAAAAAATTTATACTATTCTACTCTTTAAATTTCACTTTTTGTCGGTGTTGGCATCGCCACAATCTTTCTAGAAAAAAAAGTATGCCCTGATCGGACAACGGATGCAAAAGTTATGCTCATTTTAGGTTATTGGTCTCCTTTTTCGTGCGCTTACACCCACGGTGTGATGAACTACGTGCCCGAATGATGTGGGTTACCTTCCATGGTTCCTGGTGTACCCATAAACTCGGTAGTCTAGGCGCGGTTCATGGTATGATGGGCGAGTCCTCCACCACAATGGAGTTCAACGTTGTATTGAATGTAACATGCTGGCAGTAGGAGGTATTCTGGGTGGTACCTCAACCATAGGGAAGTATTTATTTTGTAAAAAATTATATACTATTCTACTCTTTGAATTTTGAATAATGTCGGTGTTGACCTTGCCGCAAGCTTTCTAGAAAAAAAAAGTATGCCCCAAACGGATAACGGACGGTAAAGTTACGCTCATTTTACATTATAGGTCTCATTTTCCATGTACTAACACCCACGGTGTGCTGAACCGCGTGGGCGAGGGATGTGGGTTACCTTCCATGGTTCCTTGTGTACCCAATAACTCGATAGTCTAGGCGCGGTTCTTGATACGGTGGGCGAGTCCTCCACCGCGATGGAGTTCGATGCTGTATTGTATGTAACATGCTGGCAGTAGGAGGTATTCTAGGCGGTATCTTAACCATAGGGAAGTATTTATTCTGTAAAAAATTATATACTATCCTACTGTTTGAATTTTGCTTTTTGTCTGTGTTGGCTTCATTGCAAGCTTTCTAGAAAACAAAGTATGCCACGATCGGACAATGGATGCAAAAGTTATGCTCGTTTTAGGTTAGCCGAGGGATGTGGGATACCTTCCATGGTTCTTTGTGTACCCATAAACTCGGTAGTCTAGGCACGGTTCATGATACGGTAGGCGAGTCCTCCACTGTGATGGAGTTCGATGCTGTATTGAATATAACATGCTAGCAGTAGGAGGTATTCTTGTCGGTATCTCAACCATAGCGAAGTATTTATTTTGTAAAAAATTATATACTATTCTACTCTTTGAATTTCACTTTTTGTCGGTGTTGGCCTCGCTGCAAGCTTTCTAGAAAAAAAAGTATGCCCCGATCCGACAACAGATGCAAAAGTTATGCTCGTTTTAGGTTATTGTTCTCCTTTTTTGTGTGCTTACATCCACGGTGTCACCAACTACGTGCCCGAATGATGTGGGTTACCTTCCATGGTTCCTGGTGTACCCATAAACTCGGTAGTCTAGGCGCGGTTCATGGTATGATGGGCGAGTCCTCCACCACAATGGAGTTCAACGTTGTATTGAATGTAACATGCTGCGAGTAGGAGGTATTCTGGGTGGTACCTCAACCATAGGGAAGTATTTATTTTGTAAAAAATTATATACTATTCTACTCTTTGAATTTTGAATTTTGTCGGTGTTGGCCTCAGCGCAAGCTTTCTAAAAAAAAAAGTATACCCCAAACGGATAACGGACGGTAAAGTTACGCTCTTTTAGGTTATAGGTCTCATTTTTCATGTGCTAACACCCACGGTGTGCTGAACCGCGTGGGCGAGGGATGTGGGTTACCTTCCATGGTTCCTTGTGTACCCATAAACTCGATAGTCTAGGCGCGGTTCTTGATACGGTGGGCGAGTCCTCCACCGCGATGGAGTTCGATGCTGTATTGTATGTAACATGCTGGCAGTAGGAGGTATTCTAGGCGGTATCTCAACCATAGGGAAGTATTTATTCTGTAAAAAATTATATAGTATCCTACTCTTTGAATTTTGCTTTTTGTCGGTGTTGGCCTCATTGCAAGCTTTCTAGAAAACAAAGTATGCCCCGATCGGACAATGGATGCAAAAGTTATGCTCGTTTTAGGTTAGCCAAGGGATGTGGGTTAGCTTCCATGGTTCTTTGTGTACCCATAAACTCGGTAGTCTAGGCACGGTTCATGATACGGTGGGCGAGTCCTCCACTGCGATGGAGTTCGATGCTGTATTGAATGTAACATGCTGGCAGTAGGAGGTATTCTGGTCGGTATCTCAACCATAGGGAAGTATTTATTTTGTAAAAAAATTTATACTATTCTACTCTTTAAATTTCACTTTTTGTCGGTGTTGGCATCGCCACAATCTTTCTAGAAAAAAAAGTATGCCCTGATCGGACAACGGATGCAAAAGTTATGCTCATTTTAGGTTATTGGTCTCCTTTTTCGTGCGCTTACACCCACGGTGTGATGAACTACGTGCCCGAATGATGTGGGTTACCTTCCATGGTTCCTGGTGTACCCATAAACTCGGTAGTCTAGGCGCGGTTCATGGTATGATGGGCGAGTCCTCCACCACAATGGAGTTCAACGTTGTATTGAATGTAACATGCTGCGAGTAGGAGGTATTCTGGGTGGTACCTCAACCATAGGGAAGTATTTATTTTGTAAAAAATTATATACTATTCTACTCTTTGAATTTTGAATTTTGTCGGTGTTGGCCTCAGCGCAAGCTTTCTAAAAAAAAAAGTATACCCCAAACGGATAACGGACGGTAAAGTTACGCTCATTTTACATTATAGGTCTCATTTTTCATGTGCTAACACCCACGGTGTGCTGAACCGCGTGGGCGAGGGATGTGGGTTACCTTCCATGGTTCCTTGTGTACCCATAAACTCGATAGTCTAGGCGCGGTTCTTGATACGGTGGGCGAGTCCTCCACCACGATGGAGTTCGATGCTGTATTGTATGTAACATGCTGGCAGTAGGAGGTATTCTAGGCGGTATCTCAACCATAGGGAAGTATTTATTTTGTAAAAAATTATATACTATCTTACTCTTTTAATTTCACTTTTTGTCTGTGTTGGCCTCGTTGCAAGCTTTCTAGAAAAAAAAACTATGCCCCGATCAGACAACAGATGCAAAGTTATGCTCGTTTTAGGTTATTGTTCTCCTTTTTTTTTGTGCTTACATCCACGGTGTCACCAACTACGTGCCCGAATGATGTGGGTTATCTTCCATGGTTCCTGGTGTACCCATAAACTCGGTAGTCTAGGCGCGGTTCATGGTATGATGGGCGAGTCCTCCACCACAATGGAGTTCAACGTTGTATTGAATGTAACATGCTGCCAGTAGGAGGTATTCTGGGTGGTACCTCAACCATAGGGAAGTATTTATTTTGTAAAAAATTATATACTATTCTACTCTTTGAATTTTGAATTTTGTCGGTGTTGGCCTCGCCGCAAGCTTTCTAGAAAAAAAAGTATACCCCAAACGGATAATGGACGGTAAAGTTACGCTCATTTTACGTTATAGGTCTCATTTTTCATGTGCTAACACCCATGGTGTGCTGAACCGCGTGGGCGAGGGATGTGGGTTACCTTCCATGGTTCCTTGTGTACGCATAAACTCGATAGTCTAGGCGCGGTTCTTGATACAGTGGGCGAGTCCTCCACCACGATGGAGTTCGATGCTGTATTGTATGTAACATGCTGGCAGTAGGAGGTATTCTAGGCGGTATCTCAACCATGGGGAAGTATTTATTTGTAAAAAATTATATACGATCCTACTCTTTGAATTTCGCTTTTTGTCGGTGTTGGCCTCATTGCAAGCTTTCTAGAAAACAAAGTATGCCCCGACCGGACAATGGATGCAAAAGTTATACTCGTTTTAGATTAGCCGAGGGATGTGGCTTACCTTCCATGGTTCTTTGTGTACCCATAAACTCGGTAGTCTAGGCACGGTTCATGATACGGTGGGCGAGTCCTCCACTGCGATGGAGTTCGATGCTGTATTGAATATAACATGCTGGCAGTAGGAGGTATTCTTGTCGGTATCTCAACCATAGGGAAGTATTTATTTTGTAAAAAATTATATACTATTCTACTCTTTGAATTTCACTTTTTGTCGGTGTTGGCCTCGCTGCAAGCTTTCTAGAAAAAAAAGTATGCCCCGATCCGACAACAGATGCAAAAGTTATGCTCGTTTTAGGTTATTGTTCTCCTTTTTTGTGTGCTTACATCCACGGTGTCACCAACTACGTGCCCGAATGATGTGGGTTACCTTCCATGGTTCCTGGTGTACCCATAAACTCGGTAGTCTAGGCGCGGTTCATGGTATGATGGGCGAGTCCTCCACTACAATGGAGTTCAACGTTGTATTGAATGTAACATGCTGCCAGTAGGAGGTATTCTGGGTGGTACCTCAACCATAGGGAAGTATTTATTTTGTAAAAAATTATATACTATTCTACTCTTTGAATTTTGAATTTTGTTGGTGTTGGCCTCAGCGCAAGCTTTCTAAAAAAAAAAGTATACCCCAAACGGATAACGGACGGTAAAGTTACGCTCATTTTACATTATAGGTCTCATTTTTCATGTGCTAACACCCACGGTGTGCTGAACCGCGTGGGCGAGGGATGTGGGTTACCTTCCATGGTTCCTTGTGTACCCATAAACTCGATAGTCTAGGCGCGGTTCTTGATACGGTGGGCGAGTCCTCCACCGCGATGGAGTTCGATGCTGTATTGTATGTAACATGCTGGCAGTAGGAGGTATTCTAGGCGGTATCTCAACCATAGGGAAGTATTTATTTTGTAAAAAATTATATACTATCTTACTCTTTGAATTTCACTTTTTGTCTGTGTTGGCCTCGTTGCAAGCTTTCTAGAAAAAAAAACTATGCCCCGATCAGACAACAGATGCAAAGTTATGCTCGTTTTAGGTTATTGTTCTCCTTTTTTTTGTGCTTACATCCACGGTGTCACCAACTACGTGCCCGAATGATGTGGGTTATCTTCCATGGTTCCTGGTGTACCCATAAACTAGGTAGTCTAGGCGCGGTTCATGGTATGATGGGCGAGTCCTCCACCACAATGGAGTTCAACGTTGTATTGAATGTAACATGCTGCCAGTAGGAGGTATTCTGGGTGGTACCTCAACCATAGGGAAGTATTTATTTTGTAAAAAATTATATACTATTTTACTCTTTGAATTTTGAATTTTGTCGGTGTTGGCCTCGCCGCAAGCTTTCTAGAAAAAAAAGTATACCCCAAACGGATAATGGACGGTAAAGTTACGCACATTTTACGTTATAGGTCTCATTTTTCATGTGCTAACACCCATGGTGTGCTGAACCGCGTGGGCGAGGGATGTGGGTTACCTTCCATGGTTCCTTGTGTACGCATAAACTCGATAGTCTAGGCGCGGTTCTTGATACAGTGGGCGAGTCCTCCACCACGATGGAGTTCGATGCTGTATTGTATGTAACATGCTGGCAGTAGGAGGTATTCTAGGCGGTATCTCAACCATGGGGAAGTATTTATTTTGTAAAAAATTATATACTATCCTACTCTTTGAATTTCGCTTTTTGTCGGTGTTGGCCTCATTGCAAGCTTTCTAGAAAACAAAGTATGCCCCGATCGGACAATGGATGCAAAAGTTATGCTCGTTTTAGATTAGCCGAGGGATGTGGCTTACCTTCCATGGTTCTTTGTGTACCCATAAACTCGGTAGTCTAGGCACGGTTCATGATACGGTGGGCGAGTCCTCCACTGCGATGGAGTTCGATGCTGTATTGAATATAACATGCTGGCAGTAGGAGGTATTCTTGTCGGTATCTCAACCATAGGGAAGTATTTATTTTGTAAAAAATTATATACTATTTTACTCTTTGAATTTCACTTTTTGTCGGTGTTGGCCTCGCTGCAAGCTTTCTAGAAAAAAAAGTATGCCCCGATCCGACAACAGATGCAAAAGTTATGCTCGTTTTAGGTTATTGTTCTCCTTTTTTGTGTGCTTACATCCACGGTGTCACCAACTACGTGCCCGAATGATGTGGGTTACCTTCCATGGTTCCTGGTGTACCCATAAACTCGGTAGTCTAGGCGTGGTTCATGGTATGATGGGCGAGTCCTCCACTACAATGGAGTTCAACGTTGTATTGAATGTAACATGCTGCCAGTAGGAGGTATTCTGGGTGGTACCTCAACCATAGGGAAGTATTTATTTTGTAAAAAATTATATACTATTCTACTCTTTGAATTTTGAATTTTGTCGGTGTTGGCCTCAGCGCAAGCTTTCTAAAAAAAAAAGTATACCCCAAACGGATAACGGACGGTAAAGTTACGCTCATTTTACATTATAGGTCTCATTTTTCATGTGCTAACACCCACGGTGTGCTGAACCGCGTGGGCGAGGGATGTGGGTTACCTTCCATGGTTCCTTGTGTACCCATAAACTCGATAGTCTAGGCGCGGTTCTTGATACGGTGGGCGAGTCCTCCACCGCGATGGAGTTCGATGCTGTATTGTATGTAACATGCTGGCAGTAGGAGGTATTCTAGGCGGTATCTCAACCATAGGGAAGTATTTATTTTGTAAAAAATTATATACTATCTTACTCTTTGAATTTCACTTTTTGTCTGTGTTGGCCTCGTTGCAAGCTTTCTAGAAAAAAAAACTATGCCCCGATCAGACAACAGATGCAAAGTTATGCTCGTTTTAGGTTATTGTTCTCCTTTTTTTTGTGCTTACATCCACGGTGTCACCAACTACGTGCCCGAATGATGTGGGTTATCTTCCATGGTTCCTGGTGTACCCATAAACTCGGTAGTCTAGGCGCGGTTCATGGTATGATGGGCGAGTCCTCCACCACAATGGAGTTCAACGTTGTATTGAATGTAACATGCTGCCAGTAGGAGGTATTCTGGGTGGTACCTCAACCATAGGGAAGTATTTATTTTGTAAAAAATTATATACTATTCTACTCTTTGAATTTTGAATTTTGTCGGTGTTGGCCTCGCCGCAAGCTTTCTAGAAAAAAAAGTATACCCCAAACGGATAATGGACGGTAAAGTTACGCACATTTTACGTTATAGGTCTCATTTTTCATGTGCTAACACCCATGGTGTGCTGAACCGCGTGGGCGAGGGATGTGGGTTACCTTCCATGGTTCCTTGTGTACGCATAAACTCGATAGTCTAGGCGCGGTTCTTGATACAGTGGGCGAGTCCTCCACCACGATGGAGTTCGATGCTGTATTGTATGTAACATGCTGGCAGTAGGAGGTATTCTAGGCGGTATCTCAACCATGGGGAAGTATTTATTTTGTAAAAATTATATACTATCCTACTCTTTGAATTTCGCTTTTTGTCGGTGTTGGCCTCATTGCAAGCTTTCTAGAAAACAAAGTATGCCCCGATCGGACAATGGATGCAAAAGTTATGCTCGTTTTAGATTAGCCGAGGGATGTGGCTTACCTTCCATGGTTCTTTGTGTACCCATAAACTCGGTAGTCTAGGCACGGTTCATGATACGGTGGGCGAGTCCTCCACTGCGATGGAGTTCGATGCTGTATTGAATGTAACATGCTGGCAGTAGGAGGTATTCTGGTCGGTATCTCAACCATAGGGAATTATTTATTTTGTAAAAAATTGTATACTATTCTACTCTTTGAATTTCACTTTTTGTCGGTGTTGGCCTCGCTGCAAGCTTTCTAGAAAAAAAAGTGTGCCCCGATCAGACAACGGATACAAAAGTTATGCTCATTTTAGGTTATTGGTCTCTTTTTTGGTGTGCTTACACCCACAGTGTGATGAACCGTATGCCAAACTGATGTGGGTTACCTTCCATGGTTCCTTATGTACCCATAAATGCGGTAGTCTAGGCATGGTTCATCATATGGTGGGCGAGTCCTCTGCCGCGATGGAGTTCAACGTTGTATTGAATGTAACATGCTAGCAGTAGGAGGTACTCGTGGCGGTATCTCAACCATAGGGAAGTATTTATTTTGTAAAAAATTATATACTATTCTACTCTTTGAATTTTGCTTTTTGTCGGTGTTGGCCTTGTCGTAAGCTTTCTAGAAAAAAGTATGTCCCGAATGGACAACGGATGTAAAAGTTACGCTCGTTTTAGGTTATAGGTCACATTTTTTGTGTGCTTACACCCACAGTGTGCTCAACCGCATGGCCGAGGGATGTGGGTTACCTTCCATGGTTCCTTGTGTACCCATAAACTCGGTAGTCTAGGCGAGGTTCATGATACGATGGGCGAGTCCTCCACCACAATGGAGTTCAATGCTGTATTGAATGTAACATGCTGGCAGTAGGAGGTATTCTAGGTGGTATCTCAACTATAGGGTATTATTTTATTTTGTAAAAAATTATATACTATTCTACTCTTTGAATTTTGCTTTTTGTCGGTGTTGGCCTCACCGTAAGCTTTTTAGAAAAAAAAAAGTATGCCCCAAACGGATAACGGACGGTAAAGTTACGCTCATTTTAGGTTATAGGTCTCATTTTTCGTGTGCTTACACCCACGGTGTGCTGAACCACGTGGCCGAGGGATGTGGGTTACCTTCCATGGTTCCTTTTGTACCCATAAACTCGATAGTCTAGGCGCGGTTCTTGATACGGTGGGCGAGTCCTCCACCACGATGGAGTTCAATGGTGTATTGAATGTAACATGCTGGCAGTGGGAGGTATTCTAGGTGGTTTCTCAACCATAGGGAAGTATTTATTTTGTAAAAAATTATATACTATTCATCTCTTTGAATTTCGCTTTTTGTCGATGTTGGACTCGTTGCAAGCTTTCTAGAAAAAAAAGTATGCCCCGATCGGACAATGGATGCAAAAGTTATGCTCGTTTTAGGTTAGCCGAGGGATGTGGGTTACCTTCCATGGTTCTTTGTGTACCCATAAACTCGGTAGTCTAGGCACGGTTCATGATACGGTGGGCGAGTCCTCCACTGCGATGGAGTTCGATGCTGTATTGAATGTAACATGCTGGCAGTAGGAGGTATTCCGGGTGGTATCTCAACTATAGGGTATTATTTAGTTTGTAAAAAATTATATACTATTCTACTCTTTGAATTTTGCTTTTTGTCGGTGTTGGCCTCACCGTAAGCTTTTTAGAAAAAAAAAGTATGCCCCAAACGGATAACGGACGGTAAAGTTACGCTCATTTTCGGTTATAGGTCTCATTTTTTGTGTGCTTACACCCACGGTGTGCTGAACCACGTGGCCGAGGGATGTGGGTCACCTTACATCGTTCCTTGTGTACCTATAAACTCGATAGTCTAGGCGCGGTTCTTGATACGGTGGGCGAGTCCTCCACCACGATGGAGTTCAATGGTTTATTGAATGTAACATGCTGGCAGTGGGAGGTATTCTAGGTGGTTTCTCAACCATAGGGAAGTATTTATTTTGTAAAAAATTATATACTATTCATCTCTTTGAATTTCGCTTTTTGTCGATGTTGGCCTCGTTGCAAGCTTTCTAGAAAAAAAAGTATGCCCCGATCGGACAATGGATGCAAAAGTTATGCTCGTTTTAGGTTAGCCGAGGGATGTGGGTTACCTTCCATGGTTCTTTGTGTACCCATAAACTCGATAGTCTAGGCACGGTTCATGATACGGTGGGCGAGTCCTCCACTGCGATGGAGTTCGATGCTGTATTGAATGTAACATGCTGGCAGAAGGAGGTATTCTGGTCGGTATCTCAACCATAGGAAAGTATTTATTTTGTAAAAAATTATATACTATTCTACTCTTTGAATTTCACTTTTTGTCGGTGTTGGCCTCGCTGCAAGCTTTTTAGAAAAAAAAAGTATGCCCCGATCGGACAACGGATACAAAAGTTATGCTCGTTTTAGGTTATTGGTCTTCTTTTTAATATGCTTACACCCACAGTGTGATGAACCGCGTGCCAAACTGATGTGGGTTACCTTCCATGGTTCCTTGTGTACCCATAAATGCGGTAGTCTAGGCGTGCTTCATGATATGGTGGGCGTGTCCTCCGCCGTGATGGAGTTTGACGTTGTATTGAATGTAACATGCTAGCTCTAGGAAGTACTCATGGCGGTATCTCAACCATAGAGAAGTATTTATTTTGTAAAAAATTATATACTATTCTACTCTTTGAATTTTGCTTTTTTGTCAGTGTTGGCCTTGCCGTAAGCTTTCTAGAAAAAAGTATGTCCCGAACGGACAACGGATATAAAAGTTACGCTCGTTTGAGGTTCTAGGTCTCATTTTTCTTGTGCTTACACCCACGGTGTGCTCAACCGCATGGCCGAGGGATGTGGGTTACCTTCCATGGTTCCTTGTGTACCCATAAACTCGGTAGTCTAGGCGCGGTTCATGATACGGTGGGCGGGTCCTCGACCGCTATGGAGTTCAATGCTGTATTGAATGTAACTTGCTGGCAGTAGGAGGTATTCTGGGTGGTATCTCAACCATAGGGAAGTATTTATTTTGTAAAAAATTATATACTATTCTACTCTTTGAATTTCGCTTTTCATCGGTGTTGGCCTCGCTGCAAGCTTTTTAGAAAAAAAATGTATGCCCCGATCGGACAACGAATGCAAAAGTTATGCTCGTTTTAGGTTATTGATCTCCTTTTTCAAGTGCTTACATCCACGGTGTGATGAACCGTGCGCCCGAATGATGTGGGTTTCCTTTTATGGTTCCTTGTGTACCCATAAACTTGGTAGTCTAGGCGAGGTTCATGATACGATGGGCGAGTCCTCCACCACAATGGAGTTCAATGCTGTATTGAATGTAACATGCTGGTAGTAAGATGTATTCTGGGTGGTATCTCTACCATATGGAAGTATTTAGTTTGTAAAAAATTATATACTATTCTACTCTTTGAATTTGGCTTTTTTTTGGTGTTGGCCTCCCCACAAGCTTTCTACAAAAAGATATGTCCCAAACGGACAACGGGCGTAAAAGTTATGCTCATTTTAGGTTATAGGTCTCATTTTTTGTGTGCTTACACCCACGGTGTGCAGAATCGTGTGGCCGAGGGATGTGGGTTACCTTCCATGGTTCCTTGTGTACCCATAAACTCGATAGTCTAGGTGCGGTTCATGATACGATGGGTGAATCCTCCACCGCGATGGAGTTCGATGCTGTATTGAATGTAACATGCTGGTAGTAGGAGATATTCGGGATTGTATCTCAACCATAGGGAAGTATTTATTTTGTAAACAATTATACACTATTCTGCTCTTTGAATTTCGCTTTTTATCGGTGTTGGCCTCGCCATAAGATTTCTTGAAAAAAAAGTATGCCCTGATCGGACAACGGATGCAAAACTTATGCTCATTTTAGGTTATTGGTCTCCTTTTTCGTGTTCTTACATCCACGGTGTGATGAACCGTGTGCCTGAATGATGTGGGTTACCTTCCATGGTTCCTTGTGTACCCATAAACTCATTAGTCTAGGCGCGGTTCATGATACGATGGGCGAGTCCTCCACCACAATGGAGTTCAATGCTGTATTGAATGTAACATGCTGGCAGTAGGAGGTATTCTGGGTGGTCTCTCAACTATAGTGTATTATTTAGTTTGTAAACAATTATACACTATTCTGCTCTTTGAATTTCGCTTTTTATCGGTGTTGGCCTTGCTGCAAGCGTTTTAGAAAAAAAATGTATGCCCCGCTCGGACAACGAATGCAAAAGTTATGCTCGTTTTAGGTTATTGGTCTCCTTTTTCAAGTGCTTACATCCACGGTGTGATGAACCGTGTGCCCGAATGATGTGGGTTACCTTTCATGGTTCCTTGTGTACCCATAAACTCGGTAGTCTAGGCGAGGTTCATGATACGATGGGCGAGTCCTCCACCACAATGGAGTTCAATGCTGTATTGAATGTAACATGCTGGTAGTAGGATGTATTCTGGGTGGTATCTCAACCATACGGTAGTATTTAGTTTGTAAAAAATTATATACTATTCTACTCTTTGAATTTGGCCTTTCGTCGGTGTTGGCCTCCCCACAAGCTTTCTACAAAAAAATATGCCCCGAACGGACAACGGGCGTAAAAGTTATGCTCATTTTAGGTTATAGGTCTCATTTTTCGTGTGCTTACACCCACGGTGTGCAGAATCGTGTGGCCGAGGGATGTGGGTTACCTTCCATGGTTCCTTGTGTACCCATAAACTCGATAGTCTAGGTGCGGTTCATGATACGGTGGGCGAATCCTCCACCGCGATGGAGTTTGATGCTGTATTGAATGTAACATGCTGGTAGTAGGAGATATTCGGGACTGTATCTCAACCATAGGGAAGTATTTATTTTGTAAACAATTATACACTATTCTACTCTTTGAATTTCGCTTTTTATCGGTGTTGGCCTCGCCACAAGCTTTCTAGAAAAAAAAGTATGCCCTGATCGGACAACGGATGCAAAACTTATGCTCATTTTAGGTTATTGGTCTCCTTTTTCGTGTGCTTACATCCACGGTGTGATGAACCGTGTGCCCGAATGATGTGGGTTACCTTCCATGGTTCCTTGTGTACCCATAAACTCATTAGTCTAGACGCGGTTCATGATACGATGGGCGAGTCCTCCACCACAATGGAGTTCAATGCTGTATTGAATGTAACATACTGGTAGTTATGCTCATTTTAGGTTATTGGTCTTATTTTTCGTGTGCTTACACCCACGGTGTGCAGAACCGTGTGGCCGAGGGATGTGGGTTGCCTTCCATGGTTCCTTGTGTACCCATGAACTCGATAGTCTAGGTGCAGTTCATGATACGGTGGGTGAATCCTCCACCGCGATGGAGTTCGATGCTATATTGAATGTAACATACTGGTAGTAGGAGATATTCGGGACTGTATCTCAACCATAGGGAAGTATTTTTTTTGTAAACAATTATATACTATTCTGCTCTTTGAATTTCGCTTTTTGTCGGTGTTGGCCTCGCCACAAGCTTTCTAGAAAAAAAGTATGCCCTGATCGGACAACGGATGCAAAAGTTATGCTCATTTTAGGTTATTGGTCTCCTTTTTTGTGTGCTTACATCCATGGTGTGATGAACCGCGTGCCCGAATGATGTGGTTTACCTTCCATGGTTCCTTGTGTACCCATAAACTCGGTAGGCTAGGCGTGGTTCATGATACGATGGGCGAGTTCTCCACCACAATGGAGTTCAATGCTGTATTGAATGTAACATGCTGGCAGTAGGATGTATTCTGGGTGGTATCTCAACCATACGGTAGTATTTAGTTTGTAATAAATTATATACAATTCTACTCTTTGAATTATGCTTTTTGTCGGTGTTGGCCTCCCCACAAGCTTTCTACAAAAAAATATGCCCCGAACGGACAACGGGCGCAAAAGTTATGCTCATTTTAGGTTATAGGTCCTATTTTTTGTGTGCTTACACCCACAGTGTGCAGAACCATGTGGCCGAGGGATGTGGGTTACCTTCCATGGTTCCTTGTGTACCCATAAACTCGGTAGTCTAGGCGCGGTTCATGATACGGTGGGCGAGTCCTCCATTGTGATGGAGTTTGATGCTGTATTGAATATAACATGCTGGCAATAGGAGGTATTCTAGGCGGTATCTCAACCATAGGGAACTATTTATTTTGTAAAAAATTATATACTACTCTACTCTTTGAATTTTGCTTTTTGTCAGTGTTGGCCTCGCTGCAAGCTTGCTAGAGAAAAAAGTATGCTCCAATCAGACAACGGATGCAAAAGTTATGCCCGTTTTAGGTTATTGGTCTCCTTTTTCGTGTGCTTACATCCACAGTGTGATGAACCGCATGCCAAATTTATGTGGGTTACCTTCCATGGTTCCTTGTGTACCCATAAATGCGGTAGTCTAGGCGCGGTTCATGATATGGTGGGCGACTCCTCCACCGCGATGGAGTTCGACCATGTATTGAATGTAACATGCTAGCAGTAGGAGGTACTCGGGGCGGTATCTCAACCATATGGAAGTATTTATTTTTAATATAATTATATACTATTCTACTCTTTGAATTTTTCTTTTTGTCGGTGTTGGCCTTGCCGCAAACTTTCTAGAAAAAAAAGTATGCCCTGATCAGACAACGGATGCAAAAGTTGTTCTTGTTTTAGGTTATTGGTCTCCTTTATTGAGTGCTTACATCCACGGTGTGATGAACCGCATGCCCGAATGATGTGGGTTACCTTCCATGGTTCCTTGTGTACTCATAAACTCGGTAGTCTAGGCGCGGTTCATGATTCGATGGGCGAGTCCTCCACCACAATGGAGTTCAACGCTGTATTGAATGTAACATGCTGGCAGTAGGTGATGTGCACAAGGGTTCCCGATCTTCCGGCTTCAGAACAGCACGTTCTAAACCCCGCAATCGCAGCACGACGTCTCCTCTGGTTATCAACCGTCCTAAAACAATTGACCTTGCCGAGAAGGCTAATCCCTGCCTGCGAATCAAGAACACAAGCAAGAACAAAGAAGAAGGCAACACAATTGCAGATGTATTATGAATCTCACGAAGTTGGGGTCTCACAAACCGTGATGACGACGAAACTGTTATGAATAGAATAATCTAAGCAAAACCCGAGCCCTAATAGTGCAGTGGCGGCTGTATATAAAGACCCTAGGGTCGTGCAAGACCCTCTGGACGCGCCCCTAATTGGGCTCAACTAGATACAAAGCCCAAAGGCCAAAAACAGGCGACGCAGCACCGAAACAGATTCTGGACTCTCTCTTGTTTCGACGATTCCCGACGACTCCGGATGAATTTTGATATGAGACCGGTGGCATTGGAAAGGTCTTCTTCTTATCTTTCCGTGCATATGTAGAACATCCAAATCCGAGTCTGTATACGTCCTGAGCCTCCGTTTTAGTGCAGACTGGTCCTGAGCCCCGAAACAGACTCGAAGTCGGTTTTGGTTGGGCCTCCACCTTGGCTTCCATGTCCTTGCTGGTCCTCCACGTCTCCAAGTCCTTCTCCCATCATCTCCCGATCCTCTCCATGGTTCCTAATTACAATATAATCATTAGGTAGCAAACCATTCTCAAAAGTGACATATAATGAAGAATGTAGGAACGAGCTCACCTCTAAATTTAGTCGTCGTGCACGAGCTCTAGTCATTGGACCTTGCAAGTCCAGAATTTGAGGAGTGTTGCATGTATCCTTAGGAGTGATGTCCTCATCATCCTCCCCCTCTTGAACTGGAGTCGTCCGTGACTCAAGCTCAATCTCTTCTCCCAAGTATGGTTTCAAATCTGAAATGTTAAGAGTAGGACTAACCCCGAACTCGGGAGGCAACTCAAGTTTGTATGCATTATCATTAATCTTCTCAATTATTTTGAAAGGACCATCAGCTCTAGGCATTAATTTAGACTTTCTCAAATCTGGAAATCTATCCTTTCTCAAGTGTAACCATACTAAATCTCCTACATCAAGTTTTACTTCTTTTCTACCTTTACCACCAGCAATTTTATACTTTTCATTCATCTTTTCAATGCTAAGTGTAGTGGTCTCATGCATTTTCAAAATAAATTCAGCACGCTCCGTAGCATCAACATGAACTCTCTCATGAATAGGTAAAGGAAGTATATCAAGTGGAGTACGGGGATCAAAACCATACACTACCTTGAAAGGACTTACCTTGGTAGTAGAATGTGTTGCCCGATTATATGCAAACTCAACATGAGGCAAACATTCTTCCCATTGCTTCAAATTTTTCTTCAAAATAGCTCTCAACATAGTACCCAAAGTGCGGTTCACCACCTCAGTTTGTGCATCAGTTTGTGGGTGACAAGTTGTAGAAAACAACAACTTTGTACCCAACTTATTCCAAAGCGTGCGCCAAAAGTGACTCAAGAATTTTGCATCACGATCTGAAACAATAGTAGAAGGCATACCATGCAAACGAACAATTTCTTTGAAAAAGAGATCAGCAATATAACTAGCATCATCAGTCTTATGACATGGTATAAAGTGTGCCATCTTAGAAAATCTATCCACAACAACAAAAATAGTATCACTCCCCCTCTTAGTCCTAGGCAGTCCTAAAACAAAGTCCATAGAAATATCCGCCCAAGGAATAGAAGGAATAGGAAGTGGCATGTATAAACCATGTGGATTCAAGCGAGACTTTGATTTTTGACATGTAGTGCAGCGAGCAACAAAGCGCTCAACATCTTTCCTCATCCTTGGCCAAAAGAAGTGTGTGGCCAAAATATCCTTCGTCTTCTTGGCACCAAAATGACCCATCAATCCACCTCCATGCGCCTCCTGTAACAACAAAAGACGAACGGAACCAACTGGAATGCATAGGCGGTTAGCTCTAAACAAGAATCCATCATTCAACACAAATTTATTCCATGCACGACCTTCTTTACAATGCAGCAATACATCCTTAAAATCAACATCAGCAGCATATTGTTCTTTAATTGCCTCAAGTCCAAAAATTCTACAATCAAGTTGAGACAATAAAGTATAGCGCCTAGATAAAGCATCAGCGATCACATTATCCTTCCCTTTCTTATGTTTAATAATGTAAGGAAAAGACTCAATAAACTCAATCCATTTAGCATGTCTACGGTTCAAATTACATTGAGAACGAATATACTTAAGTGATTCATGATCAGAATGAATAACAAATTCTTTGGGCAACAAATAATGACGCCACGTCTCTAAACAACGTACAAGTGCATACAATTCCTTATCATACGTGGAGTAATTCAAAATAGGCCCAGTTATTTTCTCACTAAAGTACGCAATAGGTTTACTATCTTGCATCAAAACACCACCAATACCTATACCACTAGCATCACATTCAAGCTAAAAAATCTTATCAAAATTAGGTAATTGCAGCAATGGTGCATGTGTAAGTTTATCCTTCAAAGCATCAAAAGACTCATGATGTACCTTACCCCAATGGAAATCAATGCCCTTCTTTGTCAACTCATGCAAAGGTGCAGCAATGGTGCTGAAATCTTTGACAAAGCGGCGGTAGAAACCTGCAAGACCAAGAAAACTCCGCACCTATGTGATAGTTTTTGGTACAGGCCAGCTCTGTATGGCTTCAATCTTTGCCTCATCCACCTCAATTCCCTGTGGAGTCACAACATAGCCAAGAAAAGAAACTCGATCCGTGCAAAAGATGCACTTCTCAAGGTTACCAAATAAACGTGCATCTCGTAAAGCATCAAAAATAGCACGCAAATGATTCATATGTTCGTCTATAGATTTGCTATAAATCAAGATATCATCAAAGTAAACTACCACAAATTTGCCAATGAAAGCTGTTAAAACCTCATTCATCAAGCGCATGAAAGTACTAGGTGCATTAGTTAACCCAAAAGGCATTACTAACCACTCATATAATCCAAATTTGGTTTTGAAAGCTGTTTTCCATTCGTCTCCAAGTTTTATTCTAATTTGATGGTAGCCACTACGCAAATCAATTTTAGTGAAAATTATAGCACCACATAACTCATCAAGCATGTCGTCTAGCCTAGGAATAGGATGACGATACCTAATAGTAATATTATTAATGGCTCTACAATCTACACACATATGCCAAGTGCCATCTTTCTTAGGAACCAAAAGTACAGGAACAGCACAAGGACTATGTGATTGAAGAACATACTCACGATCCAAAAGGTCTTGAACTTGTCGTTGTATCTCCTTAGTCTCCTCAGGATTGGTCCTATAAGCAGCACGGTTTGGCAAAGTAGCACCCGGAATCAAATTAATTTGATGCTCAATCCCTCTCAAAGGTGGCAATCCCGGGGGTATCTCAGCTGGAAAAACATCCTCATACTCCTGCAAAAGGTTAGTGACAGCAGGAGACACAGCACTAGAAGCAATAACATCAAGCGAAAACAAAGCTTCTTTGCATATCAAGGCATAGCAAATATCATCATTATCAGAAATTTCAGCAAGCTCAGATTTTGTTGCAAGACATGAACGACCTTGTAATTTAATTCCAGCACCCTTAGAACTTGAAGAATCATTAACATTACTAGGTGTAGAATTAGAATTAACAGGTTGTTGAATTTCAGGACCTTTATTTTTCAGACTAGCAGCTCTTTCTAAATCAGCTTGTACAATTTCAGCAGGGGTCATTGGTAACAAAGTAATTTTAGTTCCTTTATGCATAAAAGTGTACTTATTACTTCTACCATGGTGTACAGCATCATTATCAAATTCCCAAGGTCTACCCAATAAAAGTGAACATGCTTGCATGGGTACAACATCACAATCAACAGAATCCACATAAGAACCAATGGAAAAAGGAACTCTGCAAGTTTGTATTACCTTAGCTTTTCTAGAGTCATTTAACCACTGAATGTAGTACGGATGTGGATGTGGGCGTGTGGTCAAAGCAAGCTTGTTGACCACATCAGAACTCACCAAGTTATTGCAGCTCCCTCCATCAATGATGACACGTGCTCGGCGGTTCTTGATGATGAAGAAAATCTGGAACAAGTTGTGGCGCTGCATCGTCGCGGGCTGATGAACTTGAGTACTAAGGACACGTTGAACAATAATGTTCATGTATCCCGTGGTGTCTCTGCCTCCAAGGACAAGGTCACTGCTGGTAGCAGCGACGTCCTCCTCCTCATCCTCAATGTCGGAGGTGCTCATGTAACCGCCATTGTCTGTTGCCACATATGCCCGCCTACTTGGACAATCTTTCTGCACATGACCAAGTCCATGGCAGCGGTGGCACTGAATCCCTGTAGTGCGCCCCGTCAAAGCAACAGAGGAGGCACTACTAGCTGCTACCTGCACAGAAGTTTTACCTGAGCGCATAGAAGGTGCAGGGGCTGATCTTGGGGCTGCAGAAACAACACTGGTTCCCTTGGTAGCTGCTGGTGGGGGCGGACGGAAAGCTGGCCTGGGCAGCCCCGAAGTCCCCGTCGAGCGTGGGGGGTAGGAGTTCCTTGACTTGCTATACTCCTCAAAAGCCTGGAAAAGTCCCTGTGATTCTTTCTCAGCAAGCATAGCATACTGGAAACACTGGGTGAGGGTATAATATTCTTTATAGTCAAGGATGTCCTGAATTTCTTTTCTTAAACCAGAATAAAAGCGACAAATCTGATCCTCTACTTTTTCAACTACGACAAAACGAATCAAACCCTTCTGAAGCTCACTAAAGTACTCCTGAACAGTTTTATCTCCTTGTTCTAAACACTGCAGTTTATTACGAATCTCTCTATAAAAAGAAGGAGGAACAAAACGATCACGCATTGCTACCTTAAGTTCTTCCCAGGTAGTAGGCAAATCAGTTTCAGCT
The DNA here is from genome assembly GCA_032690845.1 of Eleusine coracana subsp. coracana. Classification (NCBI taxonomy): domain Eukaryota; kingdom Viridiplantae; phylum Streptophyta; class Magnoliopsida; order Poales; family Poaceae; genus Eleusine; species Eleusine coracana. The sequence goes on from MU847534.1 coordinate 46,113, forward strand.
GCTAGACCACTCCACCAAACAATAGAAAAGTCCTTAAACTCACTAGTAGCTTGTCTAACTCTATGTTGTTCAGGAACAAGGTGGACATTAAATTTTCGTTCTACAGTCATCTCCCAATCAAGATAAACATCACCATCATACTGACCCGAAAATGAAGGAATTGAAAACTTAATTTTAGCATACGGGTCATCGGGAGCATAGTTACCGTGTGAACGACGATTGTAGTTATGGAAACCACCCATACCTTGAGTGTTATGGTGCAAACGACGTCGTAATCTTACGGTCCTTGTAGCTGACCTATCCACGGTGCCATCAGCCTTATACACCGTGTCTTCATCATGGACGTCGTCAACGTCGTGGTTATTAGTGTTCATATCATTGGTCTTGGGGGCGGTCTCCAACGTGACAACCTGATCGGTTAACTTAGAAACCCGCTTCTCCAACCGCTCGATGCTTTCTCCGATGTGAAGCTTGACGACCGCATCAGTAACGGCTCTGGTGATCGTCTCTGCCAAATCACTCTGAGCAGCGTGCAAAGCCTTCTGGAGCTGCTCTTGGCTCACGCACTCAGCAAATTGTGAGGGTGAAGCCATCTCTCCGTCGTCACTTCCTGCCATCACAAACACCAAAACAGAAAACAAACATTGAAGGTTATCCCTACAAAACAGCTAAGCAGTGGTGCCTCTCAACACAACAAAAGGGGACTCCTTACAAAGCTCTTACAAAGTTCTGAAAAGCAAAGCAAAGGATACCAGGGAGATATGTTCCACGATTGCAAGGGTCACAAAATAACCTGTGTGCTGTCCAGAAGAAATATGTAGAGCTAGGAAGGCCAAATATATATATGTGAGTGGTACACAAATCAAAAACAGATAGTAAAGCTGAATAAGTGCCCAAGTAACTTGTCCCTAGTTGCTGGTCTAAGTATGTCCTAGAACAGTAGTGATAGCAAAGTAGAAACAAGGAGACAAAGGCACAACAGGTGATAACAGGGGGCTAAGTGCAAAACAGCCAAATCCAGAAATTTCAGGGGGCTAGATGTAGCACTAGTAGAAATCCCAAATTTCTTTTTATTGATTTTATTTTTTGATATTTTTCTCCAACTCACTAACAATGGAGGAGAATCCACAAAAAATTTCAGCTCAAACAGAGGTAGGATGTGGCCTACAGAAAATCTTGAAGTTGCAGAAAACGTCGGGTTTTAACTTAAATCAATTTTTTCTTTATCTTCCCGATTTTTTTTGAATTTTTTGACGAGGGCACACAGGGCACACACGCCTGGTGTGGGTATGCCCAACTTTGAGTCAAGAATCTCCTGTAAAAATTTCAGCCAAAACGGACAACCGAGCGAAAAGTTATGCCCGTTTTACCGAAGGGGGGTCGGAGTCGGTTTTCCAGAAACCCGTGTCGGGTTAGGGATCGGGTAAGTTTATTTTTTTTTTGGCGGCGTGGATGCAGTGGAAAGTGGAATTTGTGGGGATTGGTCCGGGGTGTTGATGGTGTCTTCAGGGTGGGATTAGGGCGGGACTAGGCTAGGTGTGTCGATCAATCAACCCTAGCACAAAAAGCCAATAAAGCAGAGGATGGTGAAGGGGATGGCGGCTAGGGTTGCAAGGAAAACACTACTGACGATAAAAACACAAACTAAACCAGCGACTAAACAAGAACTAGGGCACAAACTCAACACTACGGACTCTGAAATTGAAATATGCAAAGGCTAAACACGTGGTTATGGGCGGAGGGGAAAATTTTTTTTTTGGGCTTTTCTGTGGACGATAGGATGAACACAAAACAAAATTAACTAAGGGTAGTATGAACCTGACGGTGCACCTGAAGCTCTGATTACCACTTGATGTGGACAAGGGCTCCTGATCTTCCGAAAGGTTCGAGATACGTTGATTTGGTCGAAGGCGACACACAAATCGATCCGGCTTCAGAACAGCACGTTCTAAACACCGCAATCGCAGCACGACGTCTCCTCTGGTTATCAACCATCCTAAAACGATTGACCTCGCCGAGAAGGCTAATCCCTGCCTGTGAATCAAGAACACAAGCAAGAACAAAGAAGAAGGCAACACAATTGCAGATGTATTATGAATCTCACGAAGTTGGGGTCTCACAAACCATGATGACGGCAAAACTATTATGAATAGAATAATCTAAACAAAACCCGAGCCCTAATAGTGCAGCGGTGGCTGTATATAAAGACCATAGGGTCGTGCAAGACCCTCTGGACGCGCCCCTAATTGGGCTCAACTAGATACAAAGCCCAAAGGCCAAAAACAGGCGACGTAGCACCGAAACAGATTCTGGACTCTCTCTTGTTTCGACGATTCCCGATGACTCCGGATGAATTTTGATATAAGACCGGTGGCATTGGAAATGTATTCTTCTTATCTTTCCGTTGATATGTAGAACATCCAAATCCGAGTCTGTATGCGTCCTGAGCCTCCGTTTTAGTGAAGACTGGTGCTGAGCCCCAAAACAGACTCGAAGTCGGTTTTGGTTGGGCCTCCACCTTGTCATCCACGTCCTTGCTGGTCCTCCACGTCTCCAAGTCCTTCTCCCATCATCTCCTGATCCTCTCCATGGTTCCTAATTACAATATAATCATTAGGTAGCAAACCATTCTCAAAAGTGACATATAATGAAGAATGTAGGAACGAGCTCACCTCTAAATTTAGTCGTCGTGCACGAGCTCTAGTCATTGGACGTTGAAAGTCCAGAATTGGAGGAGTGTTGCATGTATCCTTAGGAGTGATGTCCTCATCAGTAGGAGGTATTATGGGTGTTATCTCAACCATAGGGAAGTATTTATTTTATAAAAAATTATATACTATTCTACTCTTTGAATTTTGCTTCTTGTCAGTGTTGGCCTCGCCGCAAGCTTTCTAGAAAAAAAGTATGCCACGAAAAGACAACGGACACAAAAGTTATGCTCATTTTAGGTTATAGGTCTCATTTTTCGTGTGGTTACACCCACGGTGTACTGAACCGCGTGGCCGAGGGATGTGGGTTACCTTCCATGGTTCCTTGTCTACCCATAAACTCGGTAGTCTAGGCGTGGTTCCTGATACGGTGGGCGAGTCCTCCACCACGATGGAGTTCGATGCTGTATTGAATGTAACATGCTGGCAGTAGGAGATATTCTAGACGGTATCTCAACCATAGGAAACTATTTATTTTGTAAAAAATTATATAATACTCTACTCTTTGAATTTTTCTTTTTGTCAGTGTTGGCCTCGCTGCAAGCTTTCTAGAAAAAAAAAGTATGCTCTGATCAGACAACTGATGCAAATGTTATGCTCATTTTAAGTTATTGGTCTTCTTTTTCGTGTGCTTACATCCACAGTGTGATGAACCGCATGCCATATTGATGTGGGTTACCTTCCATGGTTCCTTGTGTACCCATAAATGCGGTAGTCTAGGCGCGGTTCATGATATGGTGGGCGAGTCCTCCACCACAATTGAGTTCAACGCTGTATTGAATGTAACATGCTGGCAGTAGGAGGTATTCTGGGTGGTATCTCAACCATAGGGAAGTATTTATTTTGTAAAATATTATATACTATTCTACTCTTTGAATTTTGCTTTTTGTCAGTGTTGGCCTCGCCGCAAGCTTTCTAGAAAAAAAAGTATGCCACGAACAGACAACGGACACAAATGTTATGCTCATTTTAGGTTATAGGTCTCATTTTTCGTGTGCTTACACCCACGGTGTACTGAACCACGTGGCCGAGGGATGTGGGTTACCGTCCATGGTTCCTTGTGTACCCATAAACTCGGTAGTCTAGGCGTGATTCATGATACGGTGGGCGAGTCCTCCACCACGATTGAGTTCGATGCTGTATTGAATGTAACATGCTGGCAGTAGGAGGTATTCTGGATGGTATCTCAACTATAGGAAAGTATTTATTTTGTAAAAAATTATATACTATTCTACTCTTTGAATTTCGCTTTTTGTCGGTGTTGGCCTTGCTGAAAGCTTTCTAGAAAAAAAAGTATGCCCCGATCGGTCAACGGATGCAAAAGTTATGCTCGTTTTAGGTTATGGGTCTCCTTTTTCGTGTGCTTACGTCCACGGTGTGATGAACCGCGTGCATTAATGATGTGGGTTATCTTCTATGGTTCCTTGTGTACCCATAAACGCAAGACTTCAGGCGCGGTTCATGATATGGTGGGCGAGTCCTCCACTGCGATGGAGTTCGACGCTGTATTGAATGTAACATGCTAGGAGTAGGAGGTACTCAGGGCGGTATCTCAACCATAGGGAAGTATTTATTTTTAATAAAATTATATACTATTCTACTCTTTAAATTTTGCTTTTTGTCGGTGTTGGCGTCGCCGCAAGCTTTCTAGAAAAAAAGTATGTCCCAAATGGACAACGGATGCAAAAGTTATGCTCGTTTTTGGTTATAGGTCTCATTTTTCATGTTCTTACACCCACGGTGTGCTGAACCACATGGCCGAGGGATGTGGGTTACCTTCCATGGTTCCTTGTGTACCCATAAGCTCGATAGTCTAGGCGCGGTTTATGATACAGTAGGCGAATCCTCCACCGTGATGAAGTTCGATGTTGTATTGAATGTAACATGCTGGTAGTAGGAGGTATTCGGGGCGGTATCTCAACCATAGGGAAGTATTTATTTTGTAAAAAAATTATATACTATTCTACTCTTTGAATTTCGCTTTTTGTCGACGTTGGCCTCACCACAAGCTTTCTAGAAAAAAGAAGTATGCCCCGATCGGACTACGGATGCAAAAGTTATGCTCGTTTTAGGTAATTGGTCTCCTTTTTCGTGTAGTTACATCCATGGTGTGATGAACTACGTGCCCAAATGATGTGGGTTACCTTCCATGGTTCCTTGTGTACCCATAAACTCGGTAGTCTAGGCGCGGATCATGATACGATGGTCGAGTCCTCCACCACAAAGGAGTTCAACGCTGTATTGAATGTAACATGCTTGCAGTAGGAGGTATTCTGGGTGGTATCTCATCCATAGGGAAGTATTTATTTTGTAAAAGGTTATATACTATTCTAATATTTGAATTTCGCTTTTTGTCGGTGTTGGCCTCACCACAAGCTTTCTAGAAAAAAGAAGTACGCCGCGATCGGACTACGGATACAAAAGTTATGCTCGTTTTAGATTATTGGTCTCCTTTTTCATGTAGTTACATCCACGGTGTGATGAACCACGTGCCCGAATGATGTGGGTTACCTTCCAATGTTCCTTGTGTACCCATAAACTCGGTAGTCTAGGCGTGGTTCATGATACGATGGCGAGTCCTCCACCACAATGGAGTTCAACGCTGTATTGAATGTAACATGCTGGCAGTAGGAGGTATTCTAGGGGGTATCTCAACCATAGGGAAGTATTTATTTTGTAAAAAATTATATACTATTCTAGTCTTTGAATTTTGCTTTTTGTCCGTGTTGGCCTTGCCGCAAGCTTTCTAGAAAAAAAGGATGCCCTGAATGGACAACGGACACAAACGTTACACTCATTTTAGGTTATAGGTCTCATTTTTGTGTGCTTACACCCACGGTGTGCTAAACTGCGTGGCCGAGGTATGTGGATTACCTTCCATGGTTCCTTGTGTACCCATAAACTCGGTAGTCTAGGCGCGGTTAATGATACGGTGGGTGAATCCTCCACCATGATGAAGTTTGATGCTGTATTCAATGTAACATGCTGGTAGTAGGAGGTATTCGGGGCTGTATCTCTACAATAGGGAAGTATTTATTTTGTAAAAAATTATATACTATTCTACTCTTTGAATTTAACTTTTTGTCGGTGTTGGCCTCGCCGCAAGCTTTCTAGAAAAAAAGTATGTCCCGAATGGACAACGGATGCAAAAGTTACGCTCGTTTTAGGTTATAGGTCTAATTTTTCGTGTGCTTACACCCACGGTGTGCTGAACCGCATGGCCGAAGGATGTGGGTCACCTTCCATGGTTCCTTGTGTACCCATAAGCTCGATAGTCTAGGCGCGGTTCATGATACGGTAGGCGAATCCTCCACCGTGATGAAGTTCGATGCTGTATTGAATGTAACATGCTGGTAGTAGGAGGTATTCGGGGCGGTATCTCAACCATAGGGAAGTATTTATTTTGTAAACAATTATATACTATTCTACTTTTTGAATTTCGCTTTTTGTCGGTGTTGGCCTCACCACAAGCTTTCTAGAAAAAAAAGTATGCCCTGATCGGATAACGGATGCAAAAGTTATGCTCATTTTAGGTTATTGGTCTCCTTTTTCATGTGCTTACACTCACGGTGTGATGAACCGCGTGCCCGAAATATGTGGGTTACCTTACATGGTTCCTTGTGTACCCATAAACTCGGTGGTCTAGACACGGTTCATGATACGGTGGGCGAGTCCTCCACCACGATGGAGTTCAACGATGTATTGAATGTAACATGCTGGCAGTAGGAGGTATTCAGGGAGGTATCTTAACCATAGGGAAGTTTTTTTTTGTAAAAAATTATATACTATTCTACTCTTTGAATTTTGCTTTTTGTCGGTGTAGGCCTTGCCGCATGCTTTCTGGAAAAAAAAGTATGCCCTGAACCGAGAACGGACACAAAAGTTACGCTCGTTTTAGGTTATAGGTCTCATTTTCATGTGCTTACACCCACGGTGTGCTGAACCACCTGGCCGAGGGATGTGGGTTACCTTCCATGGTTCCTTGTGTACCCATAAACTCAGTAGTCTAGGCGCGGTTCATGATACGGTGGGTGAGTCCTCCACCGTGATGAAGTTCGATGCTGTATTGAATGTAACATGCTGGTAGTAGGAGGTATTCAGGGCGGTATCTCAACCATAGGGAAGTATTTATTTTGTAAAGAATTATATACTATTCTACTCTTTGAATTTCGCTTTTTGTCGGTGTTGGCCTTGCCGCATGCTTTCTAGCAAAAGTTATGCTCGTTTTAGGTTATAGGTCTCATTTTTTGTGTGCTTACATCCACAGTGTGATGAACCGCATGCCAAATTGATGTGGGTTACCTTCCATGGTTCCTTGTGTACCCATAAATGCGGTAGTCTCGGCGCGGTTCATGATATGGTGGGCGAGTCCTCCACCGCGATGGAGTTCGACCTTGTATTGAATGTAACATGCTAGCAGTAGGAGGTACTCGGGGCGGAATCTCAATCATAGGGAAGTATTTATTTTTAATATAATTATATATACTATTCTACTCTTTGAATTTTGCTTTTTGTCGGTGTTGGCCTCGCCGCAAACTATCTAAAAAAAAAGTATGCCCTGATCGAACAACGGATGCAAAAGTTGTGCTCGTTTTAGGTTATTGGTCTCGTTTTTCATGTGCTTACATCCACGGTGTGATGAACCGCATGCCCAAATGATGTGGGTTATCTTCCATGGTTCCTTGTGTCCTCATAAACTCGGTAGTCTAGGTGCCGTTCATGATTCGATGGGCGAGTCCTCCACCACAATGGAGTTCATCGCTGTATTGAATCTAACATGCTGGCAGTAGGACGTATTCTAGGTGGTATCTCAACAATATTGAAGTATTTATTTTGCAAAAAATTATATACAATTCTACGCATTGAATTTTGCCTTTTGTCGGTGTTGGCCTCGCCTCAAGCTTTCTAGAAAAAAAGTATGCCCCGAACGGACAACGAACGCAAAAGTTACGCTCATTTTAGGATATTGGTCTCATTTTTCATGTGCTTACACCCACGGTGTGCTGAACCCCATGGCCGAGGGATGTGGGTTACCTTCCATGGTTCCTTGTGTACCCATAAACTCGGTAGTCTAGCCGTGGTTCATGATACGATGGCCGAGTCCTCCACCACAATGGAGTTCAATGCTATATTGAATGTAACATGCTGGCAGTAGGAGGTATTCTGGGTGGTATCTCAACTATAGGGTATTATTTAGTTTGTAAATAATTATCTACTATTCTACTCTTTGAATTTTGCTTTTTGTCGGTGTTGGCCTTGCCGTAAGCTTTCTAGAAAAAAGTATGCCCCGAACGGACAACAGACACAAAAGTTATGCTCATTTTATGTTATAGGTCTCATTTTTCGTGTGCTTACACACACGGTGTGCTGAACCGCGTGGCCGAGGGATGTGGGTTACCTTCCATGGTTCCTTGTGTACCCGTAAACTCGGTAGTCTAGGCGCGGTTCATGATACGGTGGGCGGGTCCTCCACCGCGATGGAGTTCAATGCTGTATTGAATGTAACATGCTGGCAGTAGGAGGTATTCTGGGTGGTATTTCAACCATAGGGAAGTATTTATTTTATAAAAAATTATGTACTATTCTACTCTTTGAATTTCTCTTTTCGTCGGTGTTGGCCTCGCTGCAAGCTTTCTAGAAAAAAAAATGTATGCCTCGATCGGACAACAAATGCAAAAGTTATGCTCGTTATAGATTATTGGTCTGCTTTTTCAAGTGCTTACATCCACGGTGTGATGAACCACGTGCCTGAATGATGTGGTTTACCTTCCATGGTTCCTTGTGTACCCATAAACTCGGTAGTCTCGGCGAGGTTCATGATACGATGGGCGATTCCTCCACCACAATGGAGTTCAACGCTGTATTGAATGTAACATGCTGGCAGTGGGAGGTATTATGGGTGTTATCTCAACCATAGGGAAGTATTTATTTTGTAAAAAATTGTATAATATTCTACTCTTTGAATTTTGCTTCTTGTCGGTGTTGGCCTCGCTGCAAGCTTTCCAAAAAAAAAGTATGCCACGAACAGACAACGGACACAAAAGTTATGCTCATTTTAGGTTATAGGTCTCGTTTTTTTGTGTGGTTACACCCATGGTGTACTGAACCGTGTGGCGGAGGGATGTGGGTTACCTTCCATGGTTCCTTGTGTACCCATAAACTCAGTAGTCTAGGCGTGGTTCATGATACGGTGGGCGAGTCCTCCATCATGATGGAGTTCGATGCTGTATTGAATGTAATATGCTGGCAGTAGGAGATATTCTGGACGGTATCTCAACCATAGGAAAGTATTTATTTTGTAAAAAATTATATACTATTCTACTCTTTGAATTTTTCTTTTTGTCAGTGTTGGCCTCGCTGCAAGCTTTCTAGAAAAAAAAGTATGCTCCGGTCGGACAACGGATGCAAAAGTTATGCTCGTTTTAGGTTATTGGTCTCCTTTTTCGTGTACTTACATCTACAGTGTGATGAACCGCATGCCAAATTGATGTGGGTTACCTTCCATGGTTCCTTGTGTACCCAAAAATACGGTAGTCTAGACGCGGTTCATGATATCGTGGGCGAGTCCTCCACCGCGATGGAGTTTGACCTTGTATTGAATGTAACATTCTAGCAGTAGGAGGTACTCGGGGCGGTATCTCAACCATAGGGAAGTATTCATTTTTAATAAAATTATATACTATTCTACTCTTTGAATTTTGCTTTTTGTCGGTGTTGGCCTCGCCGCAAGCTTTCTAGAAGAAAAAGTATGCCCTGATCGGATAACGGATGCAAAAGTTATGCTCGTTTTAGGTTATTGGTCTCGTTTTTCATGTGCTTACATCCACGGTGTGATGAACCGCATGCCCGAATGATGTGGGTTACCTTCCATGGTTCCTTGTGTCCTCATAAACTCGGTAGTCTAGGCGCCGTTCATGATTCGATGGGCGAGTCCTCCACCACAATGGAGTTCATCGCAGTATTGAATCTAACATGCTGGCAGTAGGACGTATTCTAGGTGGTATCTCAACAATATTGAAGTATTTATTTTGCACAAAATTATATACAATTCTACTCATTGAATTTTGCCTTTTGTCGGTGTTGGCCTCGCCTCAAGCTTTCTAGAAAAAAAGTATGCCCCGAACGGACAACCGACGCAAAAGTTACGCTCATTTTAGGATATAGGTCTCATTTTTCATGTGCTTACACCCACGGTGTGCTGAACCCCATGGCCGAGGGATGTGGGTTACCTTCCATGGTTCCTTGTGTACCCATAAACTCGGTAGTCTAGCCGTGGTTCATGATACGATGGCCGAGTCCTCCACCACAATGGAGTTCAATGCTATATTGAATGTAACATGCTGGCAGTAGGAGGTATTCTGGGTGGTATCTCAACTATAGGGTATTATTTAGTTTGTAAAAAATTATCTACTATTCTACTCTTTGAATTTTGCTTTTTGTCGGTGTTGGCCTTGCCGTAAGCTTTCTAGAAAAAAAGTATGCCCCGAACGGACAACAGGCGCAAAAGTTATGCTCATTTTATGTTATAGGTCTCATTTTTCGTGTGCTGACACCCACGGTGTGCTGAACCGCGTGGCCGAGGGATGTGGGTTACCTTCCATGGTTCCTTGTGTACCCATAAACTCGGTTGTCTAGGTGCGGTTCATGATACGGTGGGCGGGTCCTCCACCGCGATGGAGTTCAATGCTGTATTGAATGTAACATGCTGGCAGTAGGAGGTATTCTGGGTGGTATCTCAACCATAGGGAAGTATTTATTTTGTAAAAAATTATGTACTATTCTACTCTTTGAATTTTGCTTTTCGTCGGTGTTGGCCTCGCTGCAAGCTTTCTAGAAAAAAAATGTATGCCTCGATCGGACAACGAATGCAAAAGTTATGCTCGTTTTTGGTTATTGGTCTGCTTTTTCAAGTGCTTACATCCACGGTGTGATGAACCGCATGCCCGAATGATGTGGGTTACCTTCCATGGTTCCTTGTGTACCCATAAACTCGGTAGTCTAGGCGAGGTTCATGATACGATGGGCGAGTCCTCCACTACAATGGAGTTCAATGCTGTATTGAATGTAACATGCTGGTAGTAGGATGTATTCTGGGTGGTATCTCAACCATACGGTAGTATTTAGTTTGTAAAAAATTATATACTATTGTACTCTTTGAATTTTTCTTTTTGTCGGTGTTGGCCTTGCCGTAAGCTTTCTAGAAAAAAAGTATGCCCCGAACGGACAACAGACACAAAAGTTATGCTCATTTTAGGTTATTGGTCTTATTTTTCGTGTGCTTACACCCACGGTGTGCAGAACCGTGTGGCCGAGGGATGTGGGTTACCTTCCATGGTTCCTTGTTTACCCATAAACTCGATAGTCTAGGTGCGGTTCATGATACGGTGGGTGAATCCTCCACCGCGATGGAGTTCGATGCTACATTGAATGTAACATACTGGTAGTAGGAGATATTCGGGACTGTATCTCAACCATTGGGAAGTATTTATTTTGTAAACAATTATATACTATTCTGCTCTTTGAATTTTGCTTTTTGTCGGTGTTGGCCTCGCCACAAGCTTTCTAGAAAAAAAGTATGCCCTGATCGGACAACGGATGCAAAAGTTATGCTCATTTTAGGTTATTGGTCTCCTTTTTCGTGTGCTTACATCCATGGTGTGATGAACCGCGTGCCCGAATGATGTGGTTTACCTTCCATGGTTCCTTGTGTACCCATAAACTCGGTAATCTAGGCGAGGTTCATGATACGATGGGCGAGTCCTCCACCACAATGGAGTTCAATGCTGTATTGAATGTAACATGCTGGCAGTAGGATGTATTCTAGGTGGTATCTCAACCATACGGTAGTATTTAGTTTGTAATAAATTATATACTATTCTACTCTTTGAATATTGCTTTTTGTCGGTGTTGGCCTCCCCACAAGCTTTATACAAAAAACTATGCCCCGAACGGACAACGGGCGCAAAAGTTATGCTCATTTTAGGTTATAGGTCTTATTTTTCGTGTGCTTACACCCACGGTGTGCAGAACCATGTGGCCGAGGGATGTGGGTTACCTTCCATGGTTCCTTGTGTACCCATAAACTCGGTAGTCTAGGCGCGGTTCATGATACGGTGGGCGAGTCCTCCATTGTGATGGAGTTTGATGCTGTATTGAATATAACATGCTGGCAATAGGAGGTATTCTGGGCGGTATCTCAATCATAGGGAACTATTTATTTTGTAAAAAATTATATACTATTCTACTCTTTGAATTTTGCTTTTTGTCAGTGTTGGCCTCGCTGCAAGCTTTCTAGAGAAAAAGCATGCTCCGATCAGACAGCGGATGCAAAAGTTATGCCCGTTTTGGGTTATTGGTCTCCTTTTTCGTGTGCTTACATCCACAGTGTGATGAACCGCATGACAATTTGATGTGGGTTACCTTCCATGGTTCCTTGTGTACCCATAAATGCGGTATTCTAGGCACGGTTCATGATATGGTGGGCGACTCCTCCACCGCGATGGAGTTCGAATGTGCATTGAATGTAACATGCTAGCAGTAGGAGGTACTCGGGGCGTTATCTCAACCATAGGGAAGTATTTATTTTTAATATAATTATATACTATTCTACTCTTTGAATTTCGCTTTTTGTCGGTGTTGGCCTTGCTGAAAGCTTTCTAGAAAAAAAAAGTATGCCCCGATCGGACAACGGATGCAAAAGTTATGCTCGTTTTAGGTTATGGGTCTCCTTTTTCGTGCGCTTACGTCCACGGTGTGATGAACCGCGTGCATTAATGATGTGGGTTACCTTCTATGGTTCCTTGTGTACCCATAAACGCAAGAGTGTAGGCGCGGTTCATGATATGGTGGGCGAGTCCTCCACCGCGATGGAGTTCGACGTTGTATTGAACGTAACATGCTAGGAGTAGGAGGTACTCGGGGCGGTATCTCAACCATAGGGAAGTATTTATTTTTAATAAAATTATATACTATTCTACTCTTTGAATTTTGCTTTTTGTCGGTGTTGGCGTTACCGCAAGCTTTCTAGAAAAAAAGTATGTCCCAAATGGACAACGGATGCAAAAGTTACGCTCATTTTTGGTTATAGGTCTCATTTTTCGTGTGCTTACACCCACGGTGTGCTGAACCACATGGCCGAGGGATGTGGGTTACCTTCCATGGTTCCTTGTGTACCCATAAGCTCGATAGTCTAGGCGCGGTTCATGATACAGTAGGCGAATCCTCCACCGTGATGAAGTTCGATGCTGTATTGAATGTAACATGCTGGTAGTAGGAGGTATTCGGGGCGGTATCTCAACCATAGGGAAGTATTTATTTTGTAAAAAATTATATACCATTCTACTCTTTGAATTTTGCTTTTTGTCGGTGTTGGCCTCACCACAAGCTTTCTAGAAAAAAGAAGTATGCCCCGATCGGACTACGGATGCAAAAGTTATGCTCGTTTTAGGTTATTGGTCTCCTTTTTCATGTAGTTACATCCACGGTGTGATGAACTACGTGCCCAAATGATGTGGGTTACCTTCCATGGTTCCTTGTGTACCCATAAACTCGGTAGTCTAGGCGCGTATCATGATACGATAAGCGAGTCCTCCACCACAATGGAGTTCAACGATGTATTCAATGTAACATGCAGGTAGTAGGAGGTATTCTAGGTGGTATCTCAACCATAGGGAAGTAATTATTTTGCAAAAAATTATATACTATTATACTCTTTGAATTTTGCTTTTTGTCGGTGTTGGCCTTGCCGTAAGCTTTCTAGAAAAAAGATATGCCCTGATCGGACAACGGATGCAAAAGTTATGCTCGTTTTAGGTTATTGGTCTCCTTTTTCGTGTGCTTACATCCACGGTGTGATGAACCGCGTGCCCGAATGATGTGGGTTACCTTCATGATACAGTGGGCGGGTCTTCCACCATGATGGAGTTCAACGATGTATTGAATGTAACATGCTGGCAGTAGGAGGTATTCGGGGGGGGGGGGGTATCTTAACCATAGGGAAGTTTTTTTTTGTAAAAAATTATATACTATTCTACACTTTGAATTTTGCTTTTTGTTGGTGTTGGCCTTGCCGCAAGCTTTCTAGAAAAAAAAGTATGCCCTGAACAGACAACGAACACAAAAGTTACGCTCGTTTTAGGTTATAGGTCTCATTTTCGTGTGCTTACACCCACGGTGTGCTGAACCGCGTGGCCGAGGGATGTGGGTTACCTTCCATGGTTCCTTGTGTACCCATAAACTCAGTAGTCTATGCGCGGTTCATAATACGATGGGTGAATCCTCCACCGTGATTAAGTTCGATGCTGTATTGAATGTAACATGCTGGTAGTATGAGGTATTCGGGGCGGTATCTCAACTATAGGGAAGTATTTTATTTTGTAAAAAATTATATACTATTTTACTCTTTGAATTTTGCTTTTTTGTCGGTGTTGGCCTCACCACAAGCTTTCTAGAAAAAAAAAAGTATGCCCTGATCGGACAACGGATGCAAAAGTTATGCTTGTTTTAGGTTATTGGTCTCCTTTTCATGTGCTTACATCCACGGTGCGATGAACCGCGTGCCCGAATGATGTGGGTTACCTTCCATGGTGCCTTATGTACCCATAAACTCGGTAGTCTAGGCGTGGTTCATGATACGATAAGCGAGTCCTCCACCACAATGGAGTTCAACGATGTATTGAATGTAAAATGCAGGTAGTAGGAGGTATTCTAGGTGGTATCTAGACCATAGGGAAGTAATTATTTTGCAAAAAATTATATACTATTATACTCTTTGAATTTTGCTTTTTGTCGGTGTTGGCCTCGTCGTAAGCTTTCTAGGAAAAAAATATGCCCTGATCAGACAATGGATGCAAAAGTTATGCTCATTTTAGGTTATTGGTCTCCTTTTTCTTGTGCTTACACTCACGGTGTGATGAACCGCGTGCCCGAATGTTGTGGGTTACCTTCCATGGTTCCTTGTGTACCCATAAACTCGGTAGTCTAGACCGGGTTCATGATACAGTGGGCGAGTCCTCCACCACGATGGAGTTCAACGATGTATTGAATGTAACATGCTGGTAGTAGGAGGTATTCGGGGAGGTATCTTAACCGTAGGGAAGTTTTTTTTTGTAAAAAATTATATACTATTCTATTCTTTGAATTTTGCTTTTTGTAGGTGTTGGCCTTGCCGCAAGCTTTCTAGAAAAAAAGTATGCCCTGAACTGACAACGGACATAAAAGTTACGCTCGTTTTTGGTTATAGGTCTCATTTTCGTGTGCTTACACCCACGTTGCGCTGAACCGCGTGGCCGAGGGATGTGGGTTACCTTCCATGGTTCCTTGTGTACCCATAAACTCGGTAGTCTAGGCGCGGTTCATGATACGGTAGGCGAATCCTCCATCGTGATGAAGTTCGATGCTGTATTGAATGTAACATGCTGGTAGTAGGAGGTATTCGGTGCGGTATCTCAACCATAGGGAAGTATTTATTTTGTAAAAAATTATATATACTATTCTACTCTTTGAATTTCGCTTTTTTGTCGGTGTTGGCCTCACCATAAGCTTTCTAGAAAAAAAAAGTATGCCCTGATCAGACAACGGATGCAAAAGTTATGCTTGTTTTAGGTTATTGGTCTCATTTTTCATGTGCTTACACCCACGGTGTGCTGAACCGCATGGCCGAGGGATGTGGGTTACCTTCCAGGGTTCCTTGTGTACCCATAAGCTCGATAGTCTAGGCGCGGTTCATGATACGGTAGGCGAATCCTCCACCGTGATGAAGTTCGATGCTGTATTGAATGTAACATGCTGGTAGTAGGAGGTATTCGGGGCGGTATCTCAACCATAGGGAAGTATTTATTTTGTAAAAAATTATATACCATTCTACTCTTTGAATTTTGCTTTTTGTCGGTGTTGGCCTCACCACAAGCTTTCTAGAAAAAAGAAGTATGCCCCGATCGGACTACGGATGCAAAAGTTATGCTCGTTTTAGGTTATTGGTCTCCTTTTTCGTGTAGTTACATCCACGATGTGATGAACCACGTGCCCGAATGATGTGGGTTACCTTCCATGGTTCCTTGTGTACCCATAAACTCGGTAGTCTAGGCGCGGTTCATGATACGGTAGGCGAATCCTCCATCGTGATGAAGTTCGATGCTGTATTGAATGTAACATGCTGGTAGTAGGAGGTATTCGGTGCGGTATCTCAACCATAGGGAAGTATTTATTTTGTAAAAAATTATATACCATTCTACTCTTTGAATTTTGCTTTTTGTCGGTGTTGGCCTCACCACAAGCTTTCTAGAAAAAAGAAGTATGCCCCGATCGGACTACGGATGCAAAAGTTATGCTCGTTTTAGGTTATTGGTCTCCTTTTTCATGTAGTTACATCCACGGTGTGATGAACTACGTGCCCAAATGATGTGGGTTACCTTCCATGGTTCCTTGTGTACCCATAAACTCGGTAGTCTAGGCGCGTATCATGATACGATAAGCGAGTCCTCCACCACAATGGAGTTCAACGATGTATTCAATGTAACATGCAGGTAGTAGGAGGTATTCTAGGTGGTATCTCAACCATAGGGAAGTAATTATTTTGCAAAAAATTATATACTATTATACTCTTTGAATTTTGCTTTTTGTCGGTGTTGGCCTTGCCGTAAGCTTTCTAGAAAAAAAATATGCCCTGATCGGACAACGGATGCAAAAGTTATGCTCGTTTTAGGTTATTGGTCTCCTTTTTCGTGTGCTTACATCCATGGTGTGATGAACCGCGTGCCCGAATGATGTGGGTTACCTTCATGATACAGTGGGCGGGTCTTCCACCATGATGGAGTTCAACGATGTATTGAATGTAACATGCTGGCAGTAGGAGGTATTCGGGGGGGGGGGGGTATCTTAACCATAGGGAAGTTTTTTTTTGTAAAAAATTATATACTATTCTACACTTTGAATTTTGCTTTTTGTTGGTGTTGGCCTTGCCGCAAGCTTTCTAGAAAAAAAAGTATGCCCTGAATAGACAACGGACACAAAAGTTACGCTCGTTTTAGGTTATAGGTCTCATTTTCGTGTGCTTACACCCACGGTGTGCTGAACCGCGTGGCCGAGGGATGTGGGTTACCTTCCATGGTTCCTTGTGTACCCATAAACTCAGTAGTCTATGCGCGGTTCATAATACGATGGGTGAATCCTCCACCGTGATTAAGTTCGATGCTGTATTGAATGTAACATGCTGGTAGTATGAGGTATTCGGGGCGGTATCTCAACTATAGGGAAGTATTTTATTTTGTAAAAAATTATATACTATTTTACTCTTTGAATTTTGCTTTTTTGTCGGTGTTGGCCTCACCACAAGCTTTCTAGAAAAAAAAAGTATGCCCTGATCGGACAACGGATGCAAAAGTTATGCTTGTTTTAGGTTATTGGTCTCCTTTTCATGTGCTTACATCCACGGTGCGATGAACCGCGTGCCCGAATGATGTGGGTTACCTTCCATGGTGCCTTATGTACCCATAAACTCGGTAGTCTAGGCGTGGTTCATGATACGATAAGCGAGTCCTCCACCACAATGGAGTTCAACGATGTATTGAATGTAAAATGCAGGTAGTAGGAGGTATTCTAGGTGGTATCTAGACCATAGGGAAGTAATTATTTTGCAAAAAATTATATACTATTATACTCTTTGAATTTTGCTTTTTGTCGGTGTTGGCCTCGTCGTAAGCTTTCTAGGAAAAAAATATGCCCTGATCAGACAATGGATGCAAAAGTTATGCTCATTTTAGGTTATTGGTCTCCTTTTCATGTGCTTACACTCACGGTGTGATGAACCGCGTGCCCGAATGTTGTGGGTTACCTTCCATGGTTCCTTGTGTACCCATAAACTCGGTAGTCTAGACCGGGTTCATGATACAGTGGGCGAGTCCTCCACCACGATGGAGTTCAACGATGTATTGAATGTAACATGCTGGTAGTAGGAGGTATTCGGGGAGGTATCTTAACCGTAGGGAAGTTTTTTTTGTAAAAAATTATATACTATTCTATTCTTTGAATTTTGCTTTTTGTAGGTGTTGGCCTTGCCGCAAGCTTTCTAGAAAAAAAGTATGCCCTGAACTGACAACGGACATAAAAGTTACGCTCGTTTTTGGTTATAGGTCTCATTTTCGTGTGCTTACACCCACGTTGCGCTGAACCGCGTGGCCGAGGGATGTGGGTTACCTTCCATGGTTCCTTGTGTACCCATAAACTCGGTAGTCTAGGCGCGGTTCATGATACGGTAGGCGAATCCTCCATCGTGATGAAGTTCGATGCTGTATTGAATGTAACATGCTGGTAGTAGGAGGTATTCGGTGCGGTATCTCAACCATAGGGAAGTATTTATTTTGTAAAAAATTATATATACTATTCTACTCTTTGAATTTCGCTTTTTTGTCGGTGTTGGCCTCACCATAAGCTTTCTAGAAAAAAAAGTATGCCCTGATCAGACAACGGATGCAAAAGTTATGCTTGTTTTAGGTTATTGGTCTCATTTTCATGTGCTTACACCCACGGTGTGCTGAACCGCATGGCCGAGGGATGTGGGTTACCTTCCAGGGTTCCTTGTGTACCCATAAGCTCGATAGTCTAGGCGCGGTTCATGATACGGTAGGCGAATCCTCCACCGTGATGAAGTTCGACGCTGTATTGAATGTAACATGCTGGTAGTAGGAGGTATTCGGGGCGGTATCTCAACCATAGGGAAGTATTTATTTTGTAAAAAATTATATACTATTCTACTCTTTGAATTTTCTTTTTGTCGGTGTGGGCCTTGCCACAAGCTTTCTAGAAAAAAAGTATGTCCCGAATGGACACGGATCCAAAAGTTACGCTCATTTTAGGTTATAGGTCTCATTTTTCGTGTGCTTACACTCACGGTGTGCTGAACTGCATGGCCGAGGGATGTGGGTTTACCTTCCATGGTTCCTTGTGTACCCATAAACTCGGTAGTCTAGGCGCGGTTCATGATACGGTAGGCGAATCCTCCATCGTGATGAAGTTCGATGCTGTATTGAATGTAACATGCTGGTAGTAGGAGGTATTCGGTGCGGTATCTCAACCATAGGGAAGTATTTATTTTGTAAAAAATTATATATTCTATTCTACTCTTTGAATTTTGCTTTTTTGTCGGTGTTGGCCTCACCATAAGCTTTCTAGAAAAAAAAAGTATGCCCTGATCGGACAACGGATGCAAAAGTTATGCTTGTTTTAGGTTATTGGTCTCCTTTCATGTGCTTACATCCACGGTGTGATGAACCGCGAGCCCGAATGATGTGGGTTACCTTTCATGGTTCCTTGTGTACCCATAAACTCGGTAGTCTAGACACGGTTCATGATACAATGGGCGAGTCTTCCACCACGATGGAGTTCAACGATGTATTGAATGTAACATGCTGGCAGTAGGAGGTATTCGGAGAGGTATCTTAACCATTGGGAAGTTTTTTTTGTAAAAAATTATATACTATTCTACACTTTGAATTTGCTTTTTGTTGGTGTTGGCCTTGCCGCAAGCTTTCTAGAAAAAAAGTATGCCCTGAACAGACAACGGACACAAAAGTTACGCTCGTTTTAGGTTATAGGTCTCATTTTCGTGTGCTTACACCCACGGTGTGCTGAACCGCGTGGCCGAGGGATGTGGGTTACCTTCCATGGTTCCTTGTGTACCCATAAACTTGGTAGTCTAGGCGCGGTTCATAATACGATGGATGAATCCTCCACCGTGATGAAGTTCGA